>JAJIBD010016882.1:0-19925 GCA_021461705.1 Cryptotis parvus
GGGATCAAACCCAGGTGGGCTGCATGCAAGGCAAATGCCCTCCCCACTGTACTATTGCTCCAGCCCCTGTTGGTTGCCTTTGAACTGTACTATGTTGGCTTGGAGATACAGTGCCTTGAACATCATTTATTCAATAGGTGACTTCCTGCATAGAGATGGTATTGAAGGTGAAAAGAAAGTCAGCATGAAGACAAGGATTTGCTAAATAATAAGAAAATAGCACCTGGCCCATGAACACAACCAGAGTTGGCTAAATAATGTCTTATTACTGAGCGTCTGGAGTGGTCACCATCCTGGCCTGTAGGCTCCCAGTGCACTCACACATACACATATACACACACACACACTCAAATTCACAAACACACACACGAGTTTTCTTCACTCTGTTCCCATCATTTATTTATTAGCAAGGGGGTGGGGCCAAGGGTCAGGACACAGAGGTGTCACAGCCCAGAACTTTTTTGGCTTCACACACTTAGTCCAATAGCCAAGATGCCCAATCATGGATGAATGGCTCTGGAAGTTGTGGTCTATAGACATAATGGAATACTGGGGCTGGAGCGATAGCCCAGCGGGTAGGGCGTTTGCCTTGCATGCCGCCAGCCAGTGCTGGCCCGGGTTCGATCCTCGGCATCCCATATGGTCCCCCGAGCACCGCCAGGAGTGATTCCTGAGTGCAGAACCAGGAGAAACCCCTGAGCATTGCCAGGTGTGACCCAAAAGCAAAAAAGAAAAAAAGAAAAAAAGGAATACTATGCAGTTGTAATAAAGAACACAAACTCATGGACAGTTGCAAATTGCCATAATATTGACACTGAAAGAAATCAGCCAGAAATAAAGGGATAGAGACAAATGATCTCCCATATGTGGGACTTAAGATACACAACAAAGATAGCAGCAAAGAACTGAAGGCAACACAGAGAACTGTAATCCACACAATTGAGTTGTGGGGACGAAAGGAAGGGCGGATGTTGAGGTCCTTAGGAGAAGGAGGTGGGTACACTGGAGGAGGGTGTAGTGTTAGAATTATGTAGATGGGGACCCAGAGCAATAGTACAGCAGGTAGGGCATTTGCTTTTCACATGGTCAAAATGGATTCAATCCCAACATCCCATATAGTCCCTGAGTACTGCCAGGAGTAATTCCTGAGTGCAGAGCCAGGAGTAACCCTGAGAATCATTGGGTGTGAGCCAAAAAGCAAAATACACACACACACACACACACACACACACACTATATATAATATATATAATTATATATATAATTATATATAATATATATATTTTGCTTTATATATTATATATACTATATATAATTATATATAGTATATATAATATATGTAATATATATATATATATATATATATATATATATATATAATTAGATGGAAAACCAGCATCAAGTGTTGCTAATCACAGAACCTCAATTTAAAAATAATGAAAGTTTGGGCCGGAGCGATAGCCCAGCGGGTAGGGCGTTTGCCTTGCATGCGGCCGGCCTGTGCCGCCTGGGTTCGATCCCCGGCATCCCATATGGTCCCCTGAGCACCACCAGGAGTAATTCCTGAGTGCAGAGCCAGGAGAAACCCCCTGAGCATTGCCGGGTGTGACCCAAAAAAGCAAAAACAAAAAATAATGAAAGTTTGTGAGGACTGGAGCTACAGCACAGCGGGTAGGTCATTTGCCTTCCACGCAGTTGACCTAGGGTTCAGCCCCAAGAACCCAGGGAGGCTCAGATCACTGGCATCTCGTATGGTCCCCTGAGCACCACCAGGGGGTAATTCCTAAGTGCAGAACCAGTAGTAACACCTGAGCATTGTTGGGCGTGACCCAAAAAGCAAAATAAATAAATGAATGAATAAATAAATGAATAAATAAATAATGATAGTTTGTTGGTTTCACAAATATGTGGGTGGGTAAGATAGAGAAGGGACCAGCTTGACAAAAAATAGTAGGAAATAGACTAGAACTAAGTATTGAAAGTAGATAAAGGAATATACATCATAACTCTTCAGTGTCTTGTTTTGCAAAACATAATGAGCAAAAGGAAAGAGAAAGTGAGAGAGAGAGAGAGAGAGAGAGAGAGAGAGAGAGAGAGAGAGAGAGATAAAAAGTGCCTGCCACAGAGGCAGGTTGTGGAGGCTGGGTGAGAGGGAAACAGGGCACATTGGTGTTGGGAAATGTGCACTGGCGGAGAGATCCATGTTGGAACACTGTATGATGAAACCCAACCATGAAAACTTTGTAATGGTCTATGATTCAATAAAAAATTTGATTCAATAAAAAAAGTTTTAAAAAATTGTTGGTTTCAATCCTGCCGTATCTTAGGTTAAACCCACTGTCATAGCCACTGGGACTCAACATCCAAACCAGCCCTGCCCGTGACTGCAAGAGCCTTCGAAGAACAGCCAGCTTGGAGGTCTCTAGTTTCCCATCTGGGCAGGCGCTGACCCAGGACAGAGGCTAGCGGTTTCCTCTGCCTCTGTGCCCGCCTCTTAATGAAAATGGACCTTTTACATTTCTCATGGCTGAATCACAAGAAGCTTAAACCAATTAAGTTTCCACTTTAAAACATTTCTTAGGCTCCTCAGTGGGGAGGAAGAAGGCAAGGAAATTTCAACTAACTCCCTCCCTTTGTGAATTCTCTACACACTTCTGTAAAGGGCGATTTTCGATCTCAGAGGCTTAAGTGCTAGGGAAGAGAGCAATTTTTTTTTGTCCTTTTGCAAAATAGAGTGGTGTGGTGTAATGATCAGATCGTTCAGGGGAGAAAACTGGTCTGGTGGGAAAAACAGTGTCATCCATCCACTATCCGTTAGTACTGCAGCCTTTTTTCTATGTTAGCAGTCGGATCGGAAGCTGCCAAGTGCACCCCGGTTGTATAAACATACATGCTCATCTCCTTCTCAAAAAGTGATGGTGTGGGGCCGGAGCAATAGTCCAGCAGGTAGGGCATTTGCCTTGCACGCGGTTGACCCGGGTTTGATCCCTGGCATCCTATATGGTCCCCGAGCACCACCAGGAGTAATTCTTGAGTGCAGAGTCAGGAGTAACCCTTGAGCATTGCCGGGTGTGACTCCACCCCCCAAAAAAAAAAAAGAGAAAGAAAACGAAGTTATGGTGCAAAGGAAAAATATCAACACTTGGGCCAGAGAGATCATAAAACAATGGGTAGGGCAATTGCCTACCCAGCCCTACACAGGACTGACCTAGGTTCCATCCTGACAATATGTATGGTCCCCTGAGCACTCCAAGGAGTGATTCTTGAGTGCAGAGCCAGGAGTAAGCCCCTGAACACTGCTGGGTGTGACCAAAAAAGCCTCAACAACAATAACCCAATATGGAGACGGAGATCTATTAGCATAATGACGTTTCTGGGGCAGCTTAGATGTTCAAGTTATTAAAAGAAGCTGGCCAGCAGTCAGGGGACATGAAAATCTAAGTGTCTGGGGCTGGAGTGATAGTGTAGCAGGCAGGGCGTTTGCCTTGCACGCAGCCGACTGTGGCTTGATCCTGGTCATCCCATATGGTCCCTGAGCACCACAGGAGTAATTCTTGAGTGCAGAGCCAGGAGGAACCCCTGAGCATCGCTGGATCTCAAAAAAGAAAAAAGAAAATCTAAGCACCTAAAGGTAGGTTTTTTTTTCTTTTTTAAGTCACACCTGGCAATGCTCAGGGGGTTACTCCTGGCTCTGCACTCAGGAATTACTCCTGTGCTGCTCAGGGAACCATATAGGATGCCGGAGATCAAACCCCGGTTGGCAGCATGCAAGGCAAATGCCCTACTCGCTGTGCTGTCCCTCCAGGCTCCAGTTCTTTTTCTTATCTATCATCTCTCCGTCCCTCCGTCCTCCATCCCTCCCTCCCCTCTGTCCCCTCCCTCCGTCCCTCCGTCCGTCCGTCTATCTATCTATCTATCTATCTATCTATCTATCTATCTATCTATCTATCTATCTATCTATCTATCTATCTATCTATCTATCTATCTATCTATCTATCTATCTATCTGTCTGTCTGTCTGTCTGTCTGTCTGTCTGTCTGTCTGTCTGTCTGTCTGTCTGTCTGTCTGTCTGTCTGTCTGTCTGTCTATCCACTCATTCATGCATTTATTTATTTACTTATTATTTATTTATTTATTGGGTCAAACCCAGCAATGCTCAGGGGTTTCTCCTGGCTCTGCACTCAGGAATTACTCCTGGAGGTGCTCGGGGGACCATATGGGATGCCAGGGATCGAACCCCGGGACAGCATGGGCCGGCGCGCAAGGCCCTACCTGCTGGCCTATCTCGTCGGCCCCATACTTATTTATTTATTTATTTGTTTGTTTGTTTATTTATTTATTTGGCTTATTGGGTCCCACCCAGTGATGTTCACGGATTACTCCTGTCTCTGCCAGCAGGTATTTCTTTTTTTTTTTTTTAAACATTTTATTATACCACCGTGAGATATACAATTACAACGTTGTTCACACTTGGGGGGTTTCGGTCACACAGTGTTCCAGCACCCCGCCCTCCACCAGTGCCCATTTCCCACCACCAATGTCCCCAATTCCCCCCCCCCACATCCCGCCTAAATGGCAGGTTCTTTATCTCCTCTCCTCTCCCTCTCTCTCTCCTCCTTCTCCCACACATTGTGGGTTGCACTACGATACACTTAGAAGCCATCATTTTCATTTTTTTGTCTGTCCTTAATGCTCAGTTCTATGTTAGCATCAGAACTTTAGACATTTATTCACTCATGTTCCTTTCTCTATCTAAACCAACCTCTGACTCCCACCACGCTTGTGGTAATTTCCACTTTTGGTAAGATCACCTAGTATATTTATGCCATGCAAATAAATGCAGTCATTCTATGTCTCTCCCTTTCCTTCTGACTAATTTCACTCAACATGATTCTTTCCATATCCATCCATTTATAGCAAAATTTCATAACTTCATTTTTTTCTGACAGCTGCATAGTATTCCATCGTGTAGCAGGTATTTCTCCTGGTGGTGCTTGAGGGCCCTACAGGATGCCAAGGATCCAATCTGGGTCAGCAGCACGCAAGGCAAACACCCTCCCCGCTAGACTACTGCTCCGACCACTGAAGGGAATTCCCGGGCTTGGGTCAAGGCTGGTGCCAGAACCCCAGCTATGTCATACCAGGAGACTCCATTAAAGTCCAAAGCTAGATTTTCTTTAATGGATGGAAAGAGGGAGCAAGAGGAAGTTTTTTTTTAAATATTTTATTGTATCACAGTGAGATATACAATTACAAAGATGTTCATGTATGGGTTTCGGTCATACAGTGTTCCAGCACCCATCCCTCCACCAGTGCCCATTTCCCACCACCAATGTCCCCAAATTCCTCCCCTCCCCTAGCCTGCCTCTATGGCAGGTTCTTTATTGCAAGAGGAAGTTTTGGTGCAACGAGCCCCAACCTGGGAAGCCAAATGACACAATTTAATCTGATCCAGTGGCTATGGTGACCCCATTGAATAACGGCATGCCCCCCCCCCCCCGCCCCAAGGACTCCAAGGATGGAGTCGGGTCCAGCACCACGTTTCTCTCCTCGCTCTCTCCTGGCAATGAAAGCACTTTGGCCTTTCTGAAAATGTGAATTTTTTAAATTGTGGGTCACACCCCGGCAATGCTCAGGGGCTACTCCTGGCTCTGCACTCAGAAATTTCTCTTGGCGGTGCTCGGAGGACCATATGGGATGGAGAGGATCGAACTCAGGTCGATAGCGTGCAAGGCAAACAAACGCCCTACCTGCTGTGCTGTCGCTCTGGCCCCCAACGTGGACTTTTTTGAGACCTGTGGGCCTGCGTTCCGAAGCAAAGCAACTATTGCCCCTGCCCCCTCCTTCCTCGGCCCTTTTGCTGTATTTCTCGGCTTCCTGCAACCTGCTCTTGCCTCCAACGACCGTGGGCGGGCGCGGTGAAAATTCCAGGGGTACAGGAGTGCTTTGGAGTTTTCCCCTGTGGGGGCAGGGACCCGAGTTGGGCCATAGTAGGTAGGATTGGGACCCCCCCTGCCAAGTCCCTTCCGGCTGTTGCCCCCCAGAAAACCCACTTCCCTTTTCCTGCCGCAGACTGGTCATTGACAAGCCACTCTGTGTATTTCTGCTGTGAAAATTACCAGCGTGTTGGCAAGACGGTGAGACGATTTAAAAATATGACTTTAATGGCAGGTTTGTTTTCCCCTGGTTGGACAAATTGGAGGGGCAGTCGGGCCGCGTCCTGGGCGTGAAAGGGCTTCTTTTTTCATCCACTGGTCAAGATTCATCATCTTTTTTTTGAGGTTTTGGCCACACCTGGCGATGCTCAGGGTTTTCTCCTGACTGTGTTGTCAGAGGTCACTTCTGGTGGTACTTGGGACCCTTTGGAGTGCTGGGGAAATATTGCCTCGATCCCTTTCACGTTCTGAATTTCAGAAGCTCACTCCTAGGATAGCACCTTTTCTTTTCTTTCTTTCTTTCTTTCTTTCTTTCTTTCTTTCTTTCTTTCTTTCTTTCTTTCTTTCTTTCTTTCTTTCTTTTCTTTCTTTCTTTCTTTCTTTCTTTCTTTCTTTCTTTCTGTCTTTCTGTCTTTCTGTCTTTCTGTCTTTTCTGTCTTTCTGTCTTTCTGTCTTTCTGTCTTTCTGTCTTTCTGTCTTTCTGTCTTTCTGTCTTCTGTCTGTCTTTCTTTCTGTCTTTCTTTCTGTCTTTCTTTCTGTCTTTCTTTCTTTCTGTCTTTTTTTTTTTTTTTTTTTTTTTTTGCTTTTTGGGTCACACCCGGTTTCTCCTGGCTCTGCACTCAGGAATTACTCCTGGTGGTGCTCGGAGAACCATATGGGATGCCGGAGATCAAACGCGGGCCGGCATGGGCCAGCCACGTGCAAGGCAAACGCCCTACCCGCTGGGCGGATGTAGCACCTTTTCTCTCCAGTAAGCTATACATGTGGATGTGGGTCTTGTTAATTTTTTTTGGGGATGCCCCTTCTGGTGGCGCTATGACGTGACTCCTGGCTCAGTGCTCAATGGGTGGTTCTTGCTTAGTGCTCAGGAAGTCGTGTGTTGGATGACAGGTTTAGCTAGTTTGGGAGCTTTGCTGTTTTGCCCACTCACAGCTTAATCTACTTAAGCCTAATGCATTCTAATGAGATCTCTCTTCTATGTAAACACTGCTAGAGGGTGTGGCAGTTACAGAAGTCACCTTGACTCTGAATAACTTCTGACTTATACATCTACTAAGACTTCTATGTTTTCTAGATTGGGCACAGCTCCTCTTTATACACACTGCACCCAGCGTGGGACAGTTAGAATTTACCAGGAGACTACCACCCTGGCTACATTGAGACTATAGGAAGATTATAGGAAGGATCATACTAGTTTGCTCTCAAGCAGGTGAGTGTGACCCTTTCAGTATACAGAGAACAAGATAGTCAGAATCACACTGGTGCAGATAATAAATAAGAAGACCTTGTGGGTACCATCTAGATTACATGAAACCCATGAAATTAAGATCACTTGATAACTTGATCACATCACTTGATCACTTGAATCCCATTATTCATCCATTTGCTCTAGCGGGTGCCAGTAACATTTCTATTTGACCCTATCACATGCCAGTGTAGCCCAATGGCATCTGGTTGCTTCAGGAATATGAAGAGCCTCAAACCGTTCGTTCAGGGCCTTGACCATCTTGTAGGTGGGCGGTCACGTGATCTTTTGACATCCCGTGGGACCCAGTCAGTATCAGCTCTAGTCCAGTAATGGCTCTAGTCCAGTGGTCGTCTCCAAATCAAAATTAAGATGTATTACTTTATATCAGCCCTCTCTCTCTCTCTCTCTCTCTCTCTCTCTCTCTCTCTCTCTCTCTCTCTCTCTCTCTCCAGTGTTTTACATAAGAGATAATCTCGGTAGAAGTGATTAATCCTTGGCATAACCTTTGTTTATACCTGTGTGACACCGCCCTTCTACAATCTATTTAGGGTTCTTTGTTGACACGACCCTCCCTGTCACAAATCCTGATTACTTTGGTGTATATAAGGGGACTGACTTGAGGCCCCTTTGCCTTTTCCCTTCTTTTTGGGTAGGACTCCTCTCTCGGTGAGATCCTCTCTCTCTTTGGTGGGAGACTTTGGCTCTCTTGCATGGTCAAAGTTCGGACCAGAGCTAGAGTTCTTTCATTATATTGGATTGCTGTGGAAGAGCTTTTGTACTATTAAAAGCCTTTTTTGGAACTGCGCCAGAGCTTTCATCCATTCCCCAGTGTCCTCGGAGGTAGAAGAGAACCTCTGTCCTGACCCTGCCGGGGACCCGGCGTACCCTGACAGTGCTGGGATCTGGCTCCGGGCTCCGCTGTGCGCTGCGTTTGCTCCAGCCCACCGAGCCGCTCTCTCCTTCCCTCACCAAGAGAATACTTTGCTTAGCGCTGCAGTTTCCAATATGAGCCTAAAGGACTTAGCTCGAGCTTCTCTCCTCTGCTCTAATAGGTTAAAATGATGACATTTTCCCTCTAGCAAGGTTTCTATTTTCCTACATCTAAAGGAAGTTCCATGAAATAAATCAGTGCCTTGCTGAGCACTGAACCTTTGGATTTCTAATCTCTCAGAGACTCGGAAATCGAGCTTCTGTATTTCTGTATAAATATTGATAAGTGTTCTTTTTTTGGGGGATATTTTCTTTTTGAAATAATGGCAATTGCAGTCTGCAGGGGACTTAAGTTTTTTTTTTTTTTAGTTTTTCCTTCACTGCACTTGAAGCAGTTTATGATTTTTAAAATTCTGTTTATTTGTTTATTTGTTTGTTTATAGTTTTTTGGGTCACACCCAGCAAAGCTCAGGGCTTACTCCTGCTCTGCACTCAGGAATTACTCCTGGCGGTGCTCAGGGAGACCATATGGGATGCTGGGGACGGATCCCGGGTTGGCCACGTGCAAGGCAAATGCCCTCCCCACTGGACTATTGCTCTGGCCCAGAAGTAGTTTGTGGTTTTCTTCCTCCCTGACTCTCTCGTTCACAGCTCAGTGACCAGAGGCAGGCCAGGTGTCCAGCCTGTAAGAGGAGGTATGATGTTGGTTGAACAGGAAAAATGAATAAACTTACCAATGGTTTGTAGAAGGAACTTGCTAGAGTGTTTGGCATATAATTTAGGGGCTCGCCCAGAGAGAGCCTGGAAATGTGATAGGGGAAGGGGAGTCGCTTGTGTACTGTTATTGGACATTTGATGGGGCTGGGCAATGCGGTGGGGGAGGGAGAGGAGGGGGGCACGAATTCTCTCTCCCACCCAACCCACTTCAGCTGATCCTCCCAGACTTTGATTAGGAGGAGAGCAGGTCTGTAATTATCTGCATTTCCAAAGCTGTTTTACATATAAACAGAAAGCCACATTTGCACATTTGAATATGCACCAACTAGATCACAAACGTTTGGAAAAGATTGAATTGCCTTGGGCTTATAGCTCCACTGAGAATTGTTCACCTTTTCAGAAAATGGCGCCTCACTAGCGAGAGAGGCTGAGGCTGAGTTTCTAAGGGTGGGTTTTGTTTGTCAATTTTATTTTGCAAGCATATTTGCATTTGTTGGTGCAAAAAGTCTCATTACTCCAGTATGTCTTCTAGTCTGGACTTGCATGAGTGAATATTAAAATACAAGATTTTTTTTTTTTTGGCTTTTTTTTTTTTTTGGTCACACCCGGCGATGCTCAGGGGTTACTCCTGGCTCTGCACTCAGGAATTACTCCCTGGCAGTGCTCGGGGGGACCATATGGGATGCCGGGGATCGAACCCGGGCTGGCATGGGCCAGCCGCGTGCAAGGGCAACGCCCTACCGCTGGGCTATCGCTCCAGCTCCCTACATGATTGTTTTTTATTATAATGGCTTCCTCATATTTTTTATTTTATTTTATTTTATTTTTTGGGTCACACCTGGCGATGCTCAGGGGTTACTCCTGGTGATGTTCGGGTACCATATGAGATGCTGGGGATGGAACCTGGGTCTGCTGCGTGCAAGGCAAACGTCCTGCCTGCTGTACTGCCGCTCTGGCCCCCTCTTCATGTTTTTAAGGCATATGGATCATTTAGAAATTCTGTGATGGCAGGTTTTGTAGGAATTGTATGACAGGCGTGGGTGGGTCTCTCTCTTCCGGGGCAACTGGCATGGAAGCCTAGGGAAAGGGCAGGGCCCAAAACTCCACTCCCAGTCCGGCCAGCATGGTCTCTCTCCCGCTCATGAGAGCAAACCCGTGGAGCAATGTTGAACTCAGCCAGGGGTGGGTTGAGCCCCTTACAGGAGGTCAGCTCCATGGGTTGCTTCCACATGAGGCCGGCCGAGCAGCGCAGCTGTGTGTCTGAAGTGGATGGGTCTGGATCTCTTCCGGGGTTGCAAATAAGCTGAGTCTGGCGTTGGTGGGCCGGACTGGGAGTGGAGTTTTGGGCCCTGCCCTTTCCTCCGCCTCCATGCCAGTTCCCCAGAAGAGAGAGACCCACCCACGCCAGACCCACAGGTCCCTTGGTGCTCAGCTGCTCGATATTATTTATTTATTTATTTATTTGTTTGTTTGTTTGTTTGTTTATTTATTTATTTATTTATTTATTTATTTATTTATTTATTTATTTATTTTTTTTTGCTTTTTTGGGTCACACCTGGCAATGCTCAGGGGGTTAGTCCTGGCTCTGCACTCAGGAATTACTCCTGGCGGTGCTCGAGGGACCATATGGGATGCCGGGAATCGAACCCTGGCCGGCTGCACAGGCCGGCCGCATGCAAGGCAAACGCCCTACCGCTGGGCTATCGCTCCGGCCTTGATATTTTTTAGAGGATGCTAATTTTAGCATAAGGTTCGTCCCAAGTTCTTTCACATTTATACATAGTAAACATTTCTAGACAGGTTTTAACTGATACCAGTAAGCCCTGAAAGAAGCTAGAGCAAACCACACATCATGTAGTCAGTCATTCTCAACATCCAGACTCCATAGTTCCTCAGAGCTCCATCCAAGGGAAAACCTGATCTTCCCCCTTTTAAGTTTCATCAGTAAATGCTCGGGTTGAGAGCCTTCTACTGAGACTATACCACCTACATGGTAAAACCTGGCAAGCTACCGTGTTTTAATTACCAGTTATGCCAAAAGCTAGTAACAATTATGGACCTCAGTTCCATGACCTGAAGAATGATTTCAGACTCCTCCTGTCCCTGGAGCAAGTAGATGCCCTTGGGTTACACTTGCTTGTGACAGGACTAATGGAGATGTTACTAGTGCCCACTCGAGCCAAATCGATGAACAATGGGAAGACAGTGATACGGTGATACAGTAAGTATGACAGGACCTTCAAATGACAACCTTTTTTATTTTAAAGGAAGAATTCCAGTGAAGGGAGAAGAACAAGAATGATCTTTTAAAAATATTCATGGAGGGGCCGGAGCTATAGTTCAGTGTGGAAGGCGTTTGCCTTGCATATGGCCAACCTGGGTTCAAGCCCTGGCATGCCCTGAGCATGGCTAGGAATAATTCCTGAGTGCAGAGGCAGGAGTAACCTCTGAGCATCATCGGGTATGACCCAAAAAATGTGGAAAATAATATTCATGACAATTATGACATTTTGCAGCTCTATATAAAGTGAGGGGCAACAAAAAGATTTTTTTTTCTGGGCCAGGCAATAGAACAGCGGGTAGGGCGTTTGCCTTGCAGGCAGCTGACCTGGATTCAATCCCAGGCATCCCATATGGTCCCCTGAGCACCGCCAGGAGTAATTCCTTGAGTGCAGAACCAGGAGCAACCCCTGAGCATTGGCGGCTATGACTCAAAAAGGCAAAAAAAAAAAAAAAAAATTCTTTTATATCTTATTTTCTTTTTTTTGGGGAGGTTGCTCCTAAGTAGTACTTAGGGGACCAGGAGGCCTCTGTTTTCTCTGCTGTAGAATGGAACTGGCAATTGCTTTCTTGAAATTTCTGTTGGGGCCTAGTGACAACACAGTGGGAGGGCGCTTGCCTTGCACACAGCTGACACTGGTTCCATCCTTGGCACCCCATATGATCTCCCGAACCTGCCAGGAATGATTCCTGTCCACAGAGCCCGGAATAAGCCCTGAACACTGCTGGGTGTGACCCCAAAATATCACACCAATGTCGGGGAATGCTGCCGGGGTCCCCAACAGTGTCAGGACAGAAGTTCTCTTCTACCTTCGAGGACACCGGGGGAACAGATGAAAACTCAGTCCGGTGCAGTTCCAAAAAAGCTCTTCCACAGCACTCCAATATAATGAACAAACTCTAGCTCTGGTCCAAACTTAGACCATACAAAAGAGCCTAAGTCTCCCACCAAAGAGAGAGGATCTCACCCGAGATGAGTCCTACCCAGAAGAAGGAACAAAGGCCAAGGAGCAAAAAGCCAAAAACCAAAAGCCACCGGAGCCAAAAAGCCAAAGCGAAAGGCCAAGGGGCCTCAAGTCAGTCCCCTTTATATACACCAAAGTAATCCAGGGACTCGCAGACATGGGGCAGAGCTGCTACTGGCTCTCCCTGTGACCAGCTGCTCACGAGGCGCCCGGGAGGGGATGGTGGGTTCTAGCCCTGGCCCACCACCCCAGCAGAGCCTCGCAACAAGCCAGAAGACCCCCCACTCCATGAGGGCCTCCATTTTCCACATCTGTACTTCTCTCTCCTCAGAACTCCACCCAGCAGACCAGCCTATCACAGCCCAGCTCACTCGGCCGCTTGCGCCGCGTGGTTCATCAATAAATGCTGGACTTAGAGATGCCTACAAGATTATGTTACCTGCACGGCAGAGCCTGGCAAGCTACCCGTGTTGTATTTGATATGCCAAATACCAGTAACAATTATAAACCTCATTCCGGAATGGATTGAGGCTCTTTATGTTCCTGGAGCAAGCAGATGCCCTTGGGCTCTACTAGCATGAGACAGGTCATATGGAGATGTTACTGGGGCCCGCTGGAGCAATCCAGGGAGGGTCATGTCAACAAAGAACCCTAAACAAATGTAGAAGAGCAGTGCCACACCCTATTGCAGGTACAAACAAAGATTACACCAAGGACTAATCCTGAGATTATCTCTTATGTAAAACACTGGAGAGAGAGAGAGGGCTGATATAAAGTAATACATCTTAATTTCATGAGCTTCATGTAATCTAGATGGTACCCACAAGGTCCTTCTTATTATTATCTGCACCAGTGTGATTCTGAGTATCTTGTTCTGGCGGTACTGAAAAGGATCACACTCACCTGCTTAAAGCAAACTAGTATGATCCTTCCTATAGTCTTCCTACAGTCTCAACGTAGCCAGGGTGGTAGTCTCCTGGTGAATTCTAACTGTCCCACGCTGGGTGCAGTGTGTATAAAGAGGAGCTGTGCCCAATCTAGAAAACATAGAAGTCTTAGTAGATGTATAAGTCAGAAGTTATTCAATCAAGGTGACTTCTGTAACTGCCACACCCTCTAGCAGTGTTTACATAGAAAGAGAGGTCTCATTAGAATGAACCTTGTCTTAAATAGATTAAACTGGGAGTGGGCAAAACAACAAAGCTCCCAGATTAGCTAAACCTGTCCTCCAACACACCAACAAAATGACTGGGCTCTGAAATGTGATTATGTTTACATAGGACCTAGACTTAAGCTCATCTGGAAGGAGTTTCAGACGCATTTCTCTGGGGGAGTTGGCCCACACCTGGCAGTGCTCAGGGGTCCCCGGTGGGCTCACGGGATAGTGTGGCTAACGATGGACTTGGGGTTTTACCATTCCAGCGGGTTTCAGTCTTCTCCCCAGCTTGAATTCCTTTCTTTCTCCGCCCTCTACACTTTCAAATTATGCAACTAATTGGCACCACAGACACAGATTCTCTTTAGCATCTCATCAACACAAACGCCCTGCTACCAGCTCGCATACACCCCTGACTTGGAATCCAACACATATTTTAGCAGGCACCCCAGGCCTCCGCTCCCCACTACTATCCCTCTAAAGTAATGGCACCTGAGTTTTTTCAGAAAGCCTTCGAAAGGGGTCTGCAAAGCCAAAGTTTAGACACACTCACCGCAAAAGACAGTACTATTTTGTTTGTTTGGGGTAGGGGGTTTGAGCCCCTTGATCCCCACCAGGAATGATTCCTGAGCACAGAGCCAGGAGTGATTCCTAGGCACAGAGCCAGGAGTGATTCCTGAGTACCAGGGTCAGGAGTGAGCCCTGAGCACAGATCTAGGAGTACACCCTGAGCACAGAGCCAGGCTTTAGCATTGAGCGGAGGCAGGAGTCAGCCCTGAGTGCAGAGCCAGGAGGCAGCACAGAACCAGGTGTGATCTCTGAGCTCAGACCCAGGGAGTCAACTCTGAGCAACACTGGGTTTGGCCCCAAACAAACAAACAAGTAAAGGAAGAAAACAATGGAGGGAGCCAGGAAGATGATTCAGCAGTCTCGGCTGCCGTAATGTGTCTGACAGTGGATCAATTCCTGGCATTTTCTGAACTACAAGTCTTCCAGGTGGCCTTGGTTGCCCCAAGCATGGACCTTCTGGCCCTGTCGGTCAAATATCGTGGGCCTTGGGTTCCTTGAGCCTTGCTTGGGGAGGCCCATCCCCACACACAAACACAGAAGAAACATCTGACATTTGGGTTAGGATGGACAGAGGTCAAGGGGCCAGGAGAGCTGAAACCAGAGACTATGCTGGTGGCTTGTGGGGGTAATGGGGTGTCGCAGGGCATGGGTGGGGGGCTTCCGGACACAGAGATGTTTAGGTCTAGAAACTTTTTTTTCTTTGTTTTTTGGGTCACACAGTTTTGGGGTCACAGCAGCCTTTTTCAAGCCCAGCCCAGGTATGCCTGATCCAGAGACTCACATACGCGGGGCAGAGCTGCTACTGGCTCTCCCTGTGCCCGGCTGATCATGAGGCACCGGGAGGGATGGCAGTTTCTAGCCGTGGCCCGCCACCCCAGCAGAGCCTCACAAGAAACTAGAGGAACCCCCACACCATGAGGGCCGCCATTTTCCACATCCAGTCTCCCCACTCATCAGAGCTCCACCCAGTAGAAGATCTGATCATAGCCCGGCTCACGTGGTTCATCAATAAATGCACGAGATGAGAGGCGACTACAAGAGTATGCCACCCTCACAGCAGAGCCTGGCAAGCTACCTGTGTCGTATTTGACATGCTAAATACCAATAACAATTATAGACCTCATTCCCATGACCTGATGGAATGGTTTGAGGCTCTTGATGTTACTGGAGCGAGCAGATGCCCTTGGGCTACACTAGCATGCGACAGGACATATGGAGATGTTACTGGTGCCCACTCTAGCAAATCTATTATTAACAGGAAGACAAGTGATACAAATGATTGGGTCACACCAGGCAATGCTCAGGGATTACTTCTGGCTCTGCACTCAGGAATTAGTCCTGGAGGTGCTTGGGGGACCATATGGAATGCCAGGGATCTGAACTGGGTTGGCCGCATGCAAGGCAAACACCCTCCCTGCTGTGCTCTTTCTAGCCCCAGATCTAGAAACTCTTTAAAAAAAAACTTTTTTCTATTATTTTTCACTCTCCAAATGCCAGGCTTTTTTTTGGGAGGTCTACCTCATGCAAGGCAGGAAACTCACCTGCTGTACTATAGCTCTGACCCCTGATTTTTTTTAAAGATAGAAAATTATGAGAAAAAATGGAACATCAAAGAAACATCTATAACAGAAAGCTCATTTTATTGCATTTGGGAATTTATCTTCACTGCCTTGGGACCGTGTGCCTATGATTGGAATATATCCCCTCCCCCACACACACACACTTGATACTATTACAAGGAATGTCTTCCTGAAGTGCTCTCACATTAATGTGATTGCTCTTTAGGATTTCTATCTAGAAGTTTATTTGGACTTGGAGGGATTTAATATTATTTTATCCTTCTTTTCTCATCAGAGCCCCACCCTATAGCGAAGCCTATTTCAAGCTCAGGTATTCTTGACCCAGAGACAAGATACACGGGGGCAGAGCTGCTACTGGCTCTCCCTGTTGCATGTGGCCGCTTCACTACCACGTGGTTCATCAGTTAATGAAAAAACTGAGAGTCTACCTACTACCAAGAGTATCCCACCCACCTGGCAGAGCCTGGCAAGCTACCCATGTTGTATTTGATATGCCAAAAGCAGTAACAATAATAGACCTCATTCCCATGGCCTGAACGAATGCTTTGAGGCTCTTTGCGGTCCTGGAGCGAGCAGATGCCCTTGGGCTACACTAGCACACAACAGGGACAAATGGAGACGTTACTGGCACCAGCTTGAGCAAATCGATGAACAACGGGAAGACAGTGATACAAGTGATATTCTTCTTTTGGGGGCGGGTGGGTCACACCCAGCAATACTTAGGATTTGCACCTGGCTCTGCACTCAGGAATCACTCTTGGCAGGGGCGCCGGGAAGAATATGAGATGCCGGGGGATCGAACCTGGGTCAATAGTGTGGAGGGCAAACACCCTCCCCGCCATACTATCTCTCCAGCCCTCTGATAAAGTTTCTTAGTAAACAAGGAGAGAAGAAATCAGCCTCCTGGATTAAAGAGGAGAATTAAGTTGAAGCAGACAGAGATTCTTGGGCTTGAGCAAAGGGTGAGGCTTAAAAGCATCCCTCTGCGTGAGACAAACCAAATGCTGAAACCGGAAATGTTCTATGAAACCTTGTATAGACAGGTCAGAGGGAGAAAGGGTGGGGGTCCTCTGACAGGAGGGAGGAAAACGAGGGATTTTATGGCGTGGCTGTTTCTGAAGGATGAGACCTTAAGTTCTGGCCACGGTCCGGGGTGAGGGTTTTATGACATTGCAAAGGTACTTAATGTCACTGAATTGTCTCCTAATTGGCTTAAATGGCCAATTTATGTTTGTTATAGTTTGCCACAAGAAAAAAAAATAAGAAGAAGATACTCAGAGAGAAGGGAAGAATTCTAGTGGGCTATGGATGGTTTCCTGCCAAAAAAAATAAGAAGAAGATACTCAGAGAGAAGGGAAGAATTCTAGTGGGCTAAGGATGGTTTCCTGCCGAAAAAAAAGTAAGAAGAAGATACTCAGAGAGAAGGGAAGGATTCTAGTGGGCTAAGGATGGTTTCCTGCCTTACCTCACTAGGACACCACTGATGTCCTTCGTGGTTGTGCCCCGAGGGAGAAATATTCCTAGCTCCTGCCGAGCAAACCACACTCTGTGTTACAGTCCGGTGGTTCACTAATTTGCCATCATTCCTTTCTTATTTTTTTATTTTTTGTCCACGCTTGACTATTCATGGCTTACTCCTGGCTCTGCGCCCAAGGACCACTGCCAGGGCAGTTAGGACAGAGAAGGGACCACTGTGACACACACAGCTGGAAAGGACCAATGACCACTCTGGACAAGAACCGAGTGCTGAAAGGAGGGAAAGGAAGAAACCTGACAGCATCGAAGTCCCTGTAGTCCAGACCGTAATGCCCAAAG
Organism: Cryptotis parvus; assembly: GCA_021461705.1. Taxonomy (NCBI): domain Eukaryota; kingdom Metazoa; phylum Chordata; class Mammalia; order Eulipotyphla; family Soricidae; genus Cryptotis; species Cryptotis parvus. The sequence goes on from JAJIBD010016882.1 coordinate 17,418, forward strand.
GGGGAGAGAGAGACAGAGAGAGACAGAGAGAGGAAGAGTGCCTGCTGTAGAGACAGGCAGGGGACATTGGTGCTGAGAGAGAGATAGAGACACAGAGAGAGAGAGAGACAGAGAGAGAGAGAGAGGAAAAGTGCCTGCTGTAGACACAGGCAGGGGACATTGGTGCTAGAGAGAGAGATAGAGATACACAGAGAGAGAGAGACAGAGAGAGACAGAGAGAGAGAGAGGAAAGTACCTGCTGTAGACACAGGCAGGGGACATTGGTGGTGAGAGAGAGACAAAGACACAGAGAGAGAGAGACAGAGAGAGACAGAGACACAGAGAGAGAGAGAGACAGAGAGAGACAGAGACAGAGAGACAGAGAGAGACAGAGACAGAGAGAGACAGAGACAGAGAGACAGAGAGAGAGAGGAAAAGTGCCTGCTGTAGAGACAGGCAGGGGACATTGGTGGTGAGAGAGAGAGACAGAGACACAGGCAAGAGAGAGAGAGAGAGAGAGAGAGAGAGAGAGAGAGAGCAAGAGAGCAAAAGTGCCTGCTGTAGAGAGAGTTTGGGGACATTGGTTGTGAAGAGACCAGTCCTGGAACATTGTATGACTAAAAATCAATTGAGAACAATTTTTTTGTTGTTACTTTCTGGGTCAACCCCTGGCAATGCTCAGGGGTTACTCCTGGCTCTTTGCTCAGGAATTACTCCCTGGTGGTGCTCAGGGGACCATATGGGATATTAGGGATAGAACCCGAGTTGGTCGGCATGCAAGGCAAACGCCCTACCTGCTGTGCTATCACTCTGGCCCCAAGAACAATTTTGTAACATGGCAAGTAAGCTGAAAAAAATAATGCAAAACTGAAACAAACAGACAAACAAAAAGATCACTCCCATTTTGGGATCAGGGACCCCTACCAGGTGGTGGGGATGGAACCTGGGTCAATTACATGCAATGACCCCCTCTTGGTCATTTTTTTTTTTTTTGGTCACACTTGGCGACGCTCAGGAGTCACTCCTGGCTCTGCGCTCAGAAATTACCCTGGCGGGGCTTGAGGTGACCATATGGGATGCCGGGATCGAACCCCAGTCGACCGCGTGCAAGGCAAGCACCCTCCCCGCTGGACTATCGCTCCGCCCATCTCTTGGTCATTCTTAGCTCTGCTTACACCCACAGAAACTCTGGCCAACCTCTGGATAGCTGCTTGGGGGAAGTGCTTTCAAATCCGTAGAGGAAAATGTAGAGAACAACCAGGGAAATCACCACCATGGCTCCGAACCCAAAGAGGCGTTTGTGGTGCTGTAGTAGCTCTGCCGCACAGTGAACGCATCATAACAGCAGATGCCTTGGGACTCGGGCGAAGAACCCACATCGTTTATTTGGATGATGGGACCTAGGGGCTGCATTCGGTGGTGACCCCTGGAAGTATCCAAGGGCCCATCTATGGTGCTCAGGAATTGAAACCCACATTGACAGCACGCAAGGCCAGTGCCTGCCCCACCTGGACTATGTCTCCAGCCCTCTGGACCGACCTCAACCTGCCTGTTAATGAAGGAAGCAGGAAGGGCTGGAAGTTGTGCTCTGGACACAGCCTGCTTGAGCTCATGGCATGACAAACATTCTGCTTGAATCCACCTTGGAATGCCGGAGGTCCTCGGGACAGGTCAGGGACAGCGGAGGGAAAGGGTGTTTCCTTCTGGCCTTAAAGGAGTCTTGGCTCTGGGGCTGAGCCATACAGCACAGAAGGTAGGGCGCTGGCGTTGTATCGACGGACCCGAGTTCGAGGCCAGACATCCCATAGGATTCCCTGAGCCTCACCAGGAATAAGCCCTGAGCATGACTGGATGTGGTTCCAAAACCCCCTCTTGGGGGTTTGTTTTTAGGGGGTTCCAGATCACTGATGTTTGTCCCTTTTCTCACCTCCCCTTCTGCATCTCCAGAGCCGCCTCTCCCCTTGCTGGCCCCAGGGGCTGGTGCGCCTCTGGGCTCGGCACCAGTTCTTCGATGTGTGAATAGACAGGTGCTGTCACTTCTGGGCCGGAAGCGCGCTGTCATTTGGGGGGCGGGGCGTTCCAGTCCTCGATCCCCATGACATTTCTCATACTTTGTGCCCGCCTGGAAGGGTGAAGCGGGGGCCTGTTTCAGAATTCCAGGAGAACCGCAGGGTTAGGCCACACAGTCCCAGAGCGGCGGGTGGAAAGGGCCGGGCTTGGCATCTGAGTCATGATGGAAACAGAGTCCCCAGAGGCTCTGAGGGGCCGGGCGCTGGTGAGTCTGTCGGGTGAGATCCTGACCACCCCCTCACATCTTCCACCGTTGCATAATATGTGGGAGGCTGGGCCTTCTGTCTGGTCTCCTGGTTACACTAAAATTTGGGCTGGTTTATTCTATTTTAGGTTCCCTCTCTCTCTCTCTCTCTCTCTCTCTCTCTCTCTCTCACACACACACACACACACACACACACACACACACACCCTTTCAGATTACAGAGACTCCTAATCATTGTGCAGAATTTGAAAAAA
>JAJIBD010016884.1:0-21202 GCA_021461705.1 Cryptotis parvus
TTTTCCATAAATCTACCTACAACAACAAAAATATAAAACAAATACACAAGGACAACTGAGAGCCCAGTAGTAAACCCTCCAAGTGGACCAAACAGTAAACACACACATACATAGATGCTATGGACACATTTGTACACTGCCTATAACAACCTGAACCCCTTTACTCTACAGATAAATCCTTCCCTAGCTTCAGCACCCTTTTTGCTTTCAATGTCTCAGTACTGCAACCCTTTTTGGAAGGCTTTCTTTGAGCTACTGGAATCACTCTGCAAAAATATGCCTGATCTCACACAGATGGTCCAATTTGCACGTAATAACCCAGTATAAAGGTGATGACTTTATCAATACCATCCAATATACAGGATGCTGAGAATTGAACCCCTGTTTAGTCGCGTGCAAGGCAGATGTCCTCCCCGCTGTTCTATTGCAGACTTTTATATTTGACTTTAGAGAATCCCACCCTCACGGGCAGAGCCTGGCAAGCTACCCATGTTGTATTTGATATGCCAAATACCAGTAACAATTATGGACCTCATTCCCATGACTAGATGGAATGGTTTGAGGCTCTTTATGTTCCCTGAGCGGGCAGATGCCGGTGGGCTATCTCCCCATGTGACAGGACGTATTGAGATGTTCCCTAGTGCCCACTCGAGCAAAATGATGATCTAACGGAAGACAGTGATACAGTGATATATGTTGTAATAAGCAATATAATTAGTGTCTGCTAAGAGAGCAGGCATGGGGATGGGGGTTGGGAAACAAGAATCTTTTGTGCTGGTAAAGGGCACATTGGTGAGTGGAACTGGTTTTGGAATATTGAGTACTTGAAACAACTGCTCTGTAAATGGCTTTTGTAAATCATGGTGTTTAAATAAAAGAGAAAAGAAAATAGAAAAAAAGGAAAAGACGGGAAGGAAGCAAGAAGGAAGGAAGGAAGGAAGGAAGGAAGGAAGGAAGGAAGGAAGGAAGGAAGGAAGGAAGGAAGGAAGGAAGGAAGGGAAGGAAGGAAGGAAGGAAGGAAGGAAGGAAGGAAGGAAAAAGGAAGGAAGAGGAAGGAAAGGAAGGAAGGAAGGAAGGGAAGGAAGGAAGGAAGGAAGGAAGGAAGGAAGGAAGGAAGGAAGGAAGGAAGGAAGGAAAGAAAGAAAGAAAGAAAGAAAGAAAGAAAAGAAAGAAAGAAAAAGAAAGAAAGAAAAAGAAAGAAAGAAAGAAAGAAAGAAAAGAAGAAAGAAAGAAAAGAAAGAAAGAAAGAAAGGAAAGAAAGAAAGAAAGAAAGAAAGAAAGAAAGAGAGAAAAGAGAGAAAGAGAGAGAAAGAAAAGAAAGAAAGAAAGAAAGAGAAAGAAAGAAAGAGAGAGGGAAAGAGAGAGGAAAAGAGGGAACGAGAGAGAAAGCAAGCAAGAATGAATGAATGAATATGGGGCCAGAGTAATAGCACAGTGAGTAGGGCATTTGCCTTGCATGCAGCCAACCTGGGTTCAATCCCGGCATCCCATATGGTCCCCAAGCAACACCAGGAGTAATTCCTGAGTGCAGAGCCAGGAGTAACCCTGAGCATAGCCGGGTGTGACCCAAGAAGAAAAAAGAGAAAAGAAAAGAAAGAATATGGCAGAAGCTCACATCCCCCGCCGGTGTGGCCCTTAGACATGTTGGTAGGAGAGAAATAAACCCTGTTCTCTTGCTTCCACAAATAAACTCAAAACATAAAATGCCTAGCTCAACATTCCAGAGAGCCTAGAATTGGACTGGAGTTATACTCGACAGGTTTTAGCCTAAACACAAACACATTCCATTCCCTGCTCTTCTTTTCCCACTCTTCTGTTTCTACCTGGAACCAGGAATAACTCAATCACATAAAAACCCTCACCTCAGTGTAATCTCAGGAGCACCTGAGATTATTACCCAACATAATAAGCACACAGTTGAGTGCACCATTTGCCAGTCACAAAATTTAGCATCATTTCTCCATTCTGGAGCAACTATGTGTCCTTAGGAGATTACATTATATTAATTTTCTGCAAAAGTGTCAAAAATCATTTGGATCCAGAGGAAGAGTAAGGTGTGGTCTTTTTGTTTTTATCTGTGAGGATACAGAATCTAGAAAGGCTAACTAACAGAAGACACATTGCTGGAGCACCACACCAAGAAGTGAAACTGTAAGTATTCTAAGATCTAGCCTTTATTATGTACTTCCTTGCTCTGCTGTCTCTTATCTCTAGAATGGACTATGGATGTAGGAAAAATGAATTACAGGTGAAAGGTCACAGCGAGGAAGCAATAGAAAGAATAAATAAGAAATCTGATTATTGTGAAACAAGCTGGTGACTGATGTGAAAGCAAATGAGGGAGGTGTTAAGTGTGTAAGTTTGCTCAGACTGCCACTAGCTTATATAAAAGACATCGATTTTACTAGTTTCGAAACTAGAAGTTCTCCAGATTAAGTGATCTGCTGGAATTATTCTTTTTGAGGCTTCTTTTCCTTTTTTTTCTTTTTGTTTTGGAGCCACACCTAGAGTTGCAGAGGTTATTACTGTCACTACACACAGCAATCACTCCTGGCGGTGCTCAGGGGACTATATGTGATGCCCAAGATTTAACCCAAGTAGGCTGCATGCAAGGCTAATGCCCTACCCACTGTGCTATCCACTTCAACCCTGAGACTTTGTATGAATACCATCATCATCTTCCTTTGACCATGTATGTTAGTCCCTCTACAATTATGTGTCCTCGTCTTCCTAAAAGGACACCAGACAGGGGGGGAATGTGAGGACATTGGTAGTGGGAATAGGGCACTGGTGGAACAGGTGCTGGAACACTGTATACAGTGTTATACAGTTATACAGGTGCTGGAACACTGTATAATTGAAACCCAATCATGAACTTCTTTGTAATTGTATCCTTCATGAGTTGTATTACGGATTCACCACCAGAATCTCACAATTCTACAAGGAAGTGATCATTGATGTCAAAAGAGGAGTTCGACAGGGTGATACCATTTCACCAAAACTCTTCAGTGCCACCCTCGAGAACATCATGCAACAATTAGAATGGGAAGGAATGGGAGTGAATGAAGATAGATGATCGGCAACCTACACCACCTCCGCTTCGCTGATGACATCGTTCTAATAACACCAAAATTAGCCAAGCGGCACAAATGCTGGCTGACTTTGACCGAGAATGTGGAAAGATAGGTCTACAGCTGAATCTAAAGAAAACTGTTTATGAAAAATGAACTAGTTCCAGAGACCCCATTCACTCTCAATGGAACAAACATCTCTGAATGCAGCAGTTATGTGTACCTAGGTCGAGAAGTCAACATGATGAACGACCTAAAACCTGAGCTACGCAGGAGGAAGAGAGCGGCATGGAATGCCTTCAAAGGCATCGAAGAAATAGCTAAAAGGACAAAGAACCTCCGGCTCCAGGCACATCTCTTCAACTCCACCATTCTCCCTGCATTAACATACGCCTCAGAGACCTGGGCCCTACGAAAGCAGGATGAGAATGCTATTCGAGTCTCCAAAGAGGAATTGAAAGAGCTATGCTTGGAATATCACACCTCACTCAAGTGAGAGAAGGAATCTGGAGTTCCAACTCAGTCTCTGTTCCAGAGTAAGGGACGCTGTCTCGTTTGCCAAGGCATTGAAAATCAGATGGGCTGGACATGTAATGTGATTTGGAGACGACCGCTGGACTAGAGCCATTACCGACTGAATCCCACGAGATGTCAAAAGATCACGTGGTCGCCCACCTACAAGGTGGTCAGACTTCTTTGTCAAGACCCTGAAGGAACGGTTTGAGGCTCTCCATATTCCTGAATCAACCAAATGCCATTGGGCTACATTGGCACGTGATAGGGTCCAATGGAAATGTTACTGGTGCCGCTCGAGCAAATCAATGAATAACGGGATTCAAGTGATCAAGTGATCTCATGGTGGCATAATAAAATTTTAAAATTTTAGAAAGGACACCAGGAATACTAGATTAGGGGCCACCAAATGACCTCTCTCTTACCACCTTACACACTCTTTCTCTGCATATTCTGAAAGGTTGAGCAGTCCAATGAGGTTTGCATCCCAAAAAAACTGAGCTTAAAATAAAGACCAGATCTCCCAAGCAGGCAGTACTGAGCTCTAGATCGATCTAAAATTCAGGAGAAAAGGGTCAGGAGAGTACAGTAATAAAGATTTCTGCCTTACATCTCCTGATCTGAGTTCAATCGCTGGCACCACCTGGCCTCCCAATCATGGCAGAGTATAGCCCCTGAAGGCCCCCAATCAATGCCAGATAAGGTCCTGCTGTCCTTGGACCCACTGAACTTGAGCAGCACCACTTCCTTAGGCACTAGCATTGAACCATTGATCTGGCTAGCCTAGTATACCTAGAGTGGTCCCTGTGGCCTCTAAGTTCTGATTAAGAGACCCACCCCCAAAATAAAAAATAAGCTTCAGGATAAAGGCCAGATTAACATCTAGCTAAAAAGTGCTGATCACCAGATGAACCTGAGCAAGTCCGCTCGGGGTTGCATCCCAATCCCATTGCACAAGTTCAGAAATTCCATTATCTCTTCAAGTGCTGATTAAGCCCTAGTGAATCAGTTCACACTAGTGAACACAGACAAGGCAATTCTATAAAGAAGAGTGACTACTTAAATATTTACCTTCAGAGATTCCTTGAAGAATAATAAGAGCTTGCTCTTTCAGGAGGATCCTCCTCCTTAGCTCTTTCAGGAGGATCCTTGCTCTACAGGAGGCTCTTCCTCTTGTAGAATTTCCTCATCCCCATCACTGCACTTATGGAATCTTTCTGCCATCACAGGACTATGCACTACTCAATTTCATGTCCTTCCTTATGTATCTTTAAATGTACATTTCATTCCTAAATTGGGTTATCACCTAAATATAACAGTTTATTTAAGAAGATAATAAATGTGTCAATGGTCATGCAAGTGAGACAGGGATTGGTTTCTATGAGATATGTGGCAGAACAGTGAGGGGCAGAAGCTCTTCCTGGGTCTAAATTTCTGTCTTTACTATTAGCTTTTATTGTTACTGGTTTTGGCATGTCGAAAACTTGCTTGAGCAAGTTGATGAATAACGGATTCAAGTGATCAAGTGACTATTAGCTAGGTGACTCTGGATATAATGCAGTTTCATTTCCTCGCCTTTTCAAATGAGGATGATATGGTAGCCACATGCTACAGTTATTATGACAACACATATGATAAATGACTTAAAGGAATGAATGGCACACAGTAAACACTTGAAGTGCTAATATTTTTTAATGTTCACTAAAAAATTCCCAAGCTTCTCTCTTTAAACTTCCAAACAACTATCTGAATACAAATTGCCATCCTCTCCTTAATAAATAAGTGATATCTGGTGAAGGAATTCAACATGCCAGCAACTGCTCGTCTTGGAAAGTGTCAGAGACAGACTGAGCCCTGAACTTGATCAAGTTCCACTCTTACTCCATATGCTTGTCACCATGTTCCACTCTTACTCCACATGGTTGTTGCAAGGAGCACTCATTAACATCACATCCCAGCTTAATAGTCTCTTTCATTTACCTCATCTAGAAGGCATCCTTAGCACATAGTTCTCCCAAAATGTCCCCCTCCATTCCCAGCCAAAACATCAGCATGCTGGCATAGTCACCACAGCTGCTACATCTGTAAAGCATATGACAGCTAGTCTCCCTGGTATCTGGTCAAAAACAGACTAACTAGGACAGGCTGTTATTGTGCATTAGAGAATCCTAAGAATTCTTTGCCTCTGGATGGAAAATAGTTTAATTTATTACTATAAGTAATATTTTTAATTCATTAGAAGTGATTATAGAACTATGGCTAAGACCAAGCCTAGCTGAAAAAAAATTTTAAAAAGCTCCACGGTTGACTAGCAATGCCTGGCAAGAGTACAGAAAGGAGCATGTGTGCCAACCCTCCTCAGGCAAACCACATGGAGCATTAAGGAAACACCTGGAGGCCACATGGTTTATCACTGGAGAGACATGAAAATATGGATGAAGTGTGCTCCTGCCTGTATTTTTTATGGAGTAGTATTCTTCAGAGACTTTCAGTTCTCTCTGCCTATCTATCTCTATCTCTCTCCTTCATTTTTGGCACCCAGCAATGCTCAGGATTTACTTATGGTTCTGTGCTGTGATTATTCCTGGAAGTGCTCAGAGGACCATACGTGGTGCAAAGGACAGAACCATAGCTGGCCACACACAAGGCAAGAGCCTTACTTGCTGTACTACTTCTCCAGCCCAGTTTACTCAATGTTTTCAAAACAGAGGCAGATAGTGTTACCTGCCTCTAATAAAGGCCAAGCTATAAAAATAATACCTTAAAATTTATTGATAATTGACCTGGGTGTCATTTAGCTCCACCCATTTCTCTATCCATTTAGCTGCATCCATTTGTCACTTCAGGAATACAACTAACATGATTTTAAGTGCCCACATTAGCCTGGCAAGTCAGGCAGCCTCTTCAACACCATCAACCATGATTGTTGGAAAGCATATCCTGGTACTTTGCCCAAGTTCTCTTCTAATTTCCATTTACCCATAGTACTTTGTCTTTTGGGGCCATGCAGAACACAAATAACCTCTGTTTGCATTGACTGTTCTAAACTCAAAATCTTCTAAAAGTTATTTCTGAGTCTTCTTAATATCCAATTTACACTGTCGCAAGCACTCCTGAAGTTTTTATTTATGCCTGAAACTATAGCTTAAATTACTAGACACTTACCCATATAAAATTTTGACAGTATCAAACTGTCAAAATCTAAATTTACCATTTGTCAAAGAGAAAGCTAGGCTTGGGGAGATTATCAAGGTTAAAGTTAACAGTCCCAATAATCTAGTTAGACCTAGATTCTAAGAAGCAAGTAGGATGCAAATATTTTTTAAGATCTAACCTCCTAAACACAAACATAATAATAAAGTTTATGCTATTTCAAGAGAAAAAATGTCAGAGGAAATGGAAACACATTCCCTGTTCATGAATTTGGAGGACTGACATTGTCAAAATGGCAATACTCCCAAAAGTATTATACAAATTCAATGCAGTCCCTTTAAGGATACCCATGACATTTTTCAAAGAAATTGATCAAACAATCCTGAAATTTGTATGAAACAACAAACCCCCATGAACAGCTAAAGCAATCCTTGAATAAAAGAGATTGGAGGCATCACCTTCCCCCAACTTCAAACTGTACTACAAAGCAGTAGTAATTAAAACAGACCTGTAATAAAGACAGGTCTTTATTTACCTGTAGTAAATAAAGACATTCATAATATTTACCTGTAGTAAATAAAGACAGACCTGTAGACCCATGGAACAGAGTTGAATGTCATGACACACACCCTCAAATATATGATCATTTAATCTTTGATAAAGGAGCAAAATATTCTAAGTGGAATAAGGAGAGACTCTCCAACAGTGGTGCTGGGAAAACTGGGCAGCTACATGTAAAACAAATGAACTCAGATATCTTTGTAACACCATGAACAAAAGTCAAATCAAAATGGATTGAAGATCTCAATATTAGACCTGAATCCATAAGGTACATAGAATAAAATATAGGCAGAATCCTCCTCAACATTGAATCTAAAGGCATCTTCAAAGATGAACCACTCAAAGCAAGTGAAAGCAAAGATAAACAAATGAGACTACATGAAACTGAGAAGCTTCTGCACCTCAAAAAGAAAGCATCCAAAATACAAAGACAGCCCACAGATTGGGAAAGGATATTTACCCAATACCCGTCTCACAAGGGGTTAATCTCCAAGTTATATAAAGCACTGGTAGAACTTTACAAGAAAAAAATCCAACCCCATCAAAAAGATAGGAAGAAAAAGAAACAGAAACCTCCTCAAAGAAGAAATACAAATGGCCAAAAGGCATATGAAAAAATGCTCATCACTAACCATCAGGGAGATGCAAATCAAAACAGCAATGAAATAGCATCTCATCCCACAGAGATTGACACACATCCAAAAAATCAAGCACAACCAGTGCTGTGCTGATGCGGATGTGGGAGAAAGTGACTCTCATTCATTGTTTGTAGGAATGCTGACCAGTTCAGCCTTTTTTGGAAAATAATATGGACATTCCTCAAAAAACTAGAAATTGAATTCCCATTTGATCCAGCAATACCACTCCTGATAATACACCCTTGGGGCCCAAAACCACATAGCAGAAACACCATCTGCAATTCTATGTTCATAGCAGCACTATCGACAATAGACAGAATCTGGAAACACCCTGAGTGCCTCAGAACAGACAGCTGGATAAAGAAACTATGGTATATCTACACAACAGAATACTATGCTGCTGTTAGGAAAAATGACTTTATGAAATTTGCCTGTAAATGGGTGGACATGAAGAGTATCATACTGAGAGAAATGAGTCAGAAGGAGGACAGATATAGAATGATTGCATTTACTTGCAATCATATAAAAATAATAGTATGAGACCAATATCAAAGACCAGGCAAAACATGGACCAAGAGGACTTGTCAGAGGTTGGAATCTACCACAAGTGTGCGGGAGTGAGAGGTTAGGTAAGATAAAGAAGGGATCAGTGTCCAACAGGGAGGGAATCTTGAGACATGGGTGTTGGGAAGGGTGCACTGGTGGAGAGATGGGTGCTGGAACACTATATAACTGAAACCCAATATAAACAGCTTTTTAATTTCTAAAGGTAGTATAATAAATATCTACAGGTAGTATAATAAATCTTTTTAAAAAGAACTTTTATACCAAAAGAAAAAAAAGAAACTAAGTCATTGAAAAACTCAGGAATGTGGCTTTTGTGACTGAAATCTCCAGGCTTTCCTGGAGTCAGGGATGAGTTCCCTCCCCCATCTGCATTCTTTTTTTCCAAAAGTCCCAGCAGGCATGCCCCTGCCCCAAAGTCACCAACCAACGAGTCAAAAATTTAACTCCAACTGTATCACCCGTTAAATATTTTGGAATTTCTGGAGCATGTGACTGCTATAATACTGATGCATGATCATTATGAGCTATATGTTGCAGTAAGCAATACAAAGTAAATTAATTAGTGGGTGCTAGGGGAGCAGGCTTGGGGGAATGAGTGGGAAACTAGGGACCTTGGTGATAATAAGGGTACTTTGATGGTGAGACCGGTGTTGGAATATTGAACACCTGAAACAACTGTCTTGTGAACAACTTTAAATCATGGTATTTAAATAAAGGTAAAATTTAAAGAAAAGGAAAAGAAAAAGAAAGGTTTAGTGGATTTAACTACATTTTTTTAATTGCACCAGTCAAAAAACACCCTAAGTTAAAATAAAGTATTTTCAACATGTCACATGAAAGGGGCAGATGACCAAATCCCACCCCCAAAAAAAAGTCTGGGACATTAATGACCATGGTTGCAGTACAGAAGGAAAACATGTATTTGTGTGTTGTCGGGAGCCACTGGGGTCCCCAACAGTATCAAGACAGAAGTTATCTTCTTCCTCCAAAGCCGCAGGGGGAACAGATAAAAACTCATGAGTCCAGAGCAGTTCCAAAAAAGGCTTTTTTTATTTATTTTATTTATTTATTTATTTATTTATTTATTTATTTATTTATTGCTTTTTTTGGGGTCACACCCAGCAATGCTCAGGGGGTTCTCCTGGCTCTTTGCTCAGGAATTACTCTCCCTGGCGGTGCTTGAGGGACCATATGGGATGCCGGGGATTGAACCCAGGCTGGCATAGGCCGGCCGCCTGCAAGGCAGACACCCTACCTGCTGGACTATCACTCCGCCCCAAAAAGGCTTTTAATAGTACAAAAGCTCTACCACCTCAATCCAATATAATGAAAGAACTCTAGCTTTGGTCAGAACTTAGACCATACATGGGAGCCCAAGTCTCCCACCAAAGAGAGAGGATCTCACCCGAGAGGAGTCCTACCCAAAAGAAGGGGGTGAATACCTCAAGTCAATCTCCTTATATACACCAAAGTAATCCTAACTTCTTGTCAGAGGTGGAAATTACCACAAACATGTGGGAGTCAGAGGTTGGGTAAGACAGAGGAGGGAACAGTGTGCTCATAATTGTCGAAAGTGCTATACCAACCTAGAACTGAGCATTAAATAGACAAAAAGATATTGATACATGATAACCTCTAAATGTATATATTACAATCCACAATATGTAAGAGAAGGAAGAGAGAAGAGAGAGAGATTGAAAGCGAAAGAGAGGAAAGAGATAAAGAACCTGCCATAGAGGCAGGTTCAGGTAGGGGGAGGGAATCGGGAACATTGGTGGTGGGAAATGGGCACTGGTGGAGGGATGGAGTGCTGGAACACTGTATGACCGAAACCCAAACATGAACATCTTTGTAATTGTATATCTCACAGTGGTATAAACATCTTTGTAATTGTATACCTCACAGTGGTATAATAAAATAGTTTTAAAAAAGTAATCCTAACTGTTGACAGGGAGGGTCCTGTCAACAAAGAACCATAAACAGCTTCTAGACAGTAGAAGAGGGTAGAAAGGTGGTACCACACCCTATTATAGGTATAAACAAAGGAGTATGCCAAGGACTATCCCTTCTTCAGAGATTATCTCTTATGCAAAACACTGGGGGGCTGGTATAAAGTAATGCATCTTAATTTCATGGGCTTCATGTAATTTAAATGGTACCCATAAGGCCCTTCTTGTTTATTATCTGCACCAGGATGGTTCTGAGTATCTTGTTCTCCATATACTGAAAGGGTCACACTCGCCTGCTTGAGGAACTCATCAAACTCATCAAACTAGTATGATCCTTACTATAATCCTAAACAATAGTCTCAACATAGCCAGGGCGGTAATCTTCTGGTAAATTCTAACTGTCCCACGTTGGATGCAGTGGGTATAAAGAGGAGCTGTGCCCAAACTAGATAGCATAGAAGTCTTAGTAGATATATAAGTCAGAAGTTACTCAGAGTCAAGGTGACTTCTGTAACTGCCATAACCTCTATCAGTGTTTACATAGAAGAGAGATCTCATTAGAATGAACCTTGGTTTAAGAACATGTCAATATATTAAGCTGTGAGCAAAGCTCCCAAGCTACCTAAGCCTGTCATCCAACAGTGTGTAAGTGTGCATACATGCATATGTGTATGAACATGTGTGGATATGTGGATGAGTGTGATCACACAAACCTGCACGCTACTCTGCACATCTTTGCACAAATTTTCATTTGCAGACATTTGCACAAATGTTTCCTTTGACTTAGAATTCCCTTTTCCTATTTGTTCCTGGAATAGAAAGATACTTTATGAAAATTAATTATTTCTCTCATTTATGCTTTCTTTTCTGACTTATTTTCGATTCTCTATTTCACATGCCTTCATTATAATTTATTATAAATAGTATTCCTTTTATCTACTTAGGCTGCCAATAGAAAATACCAGGCTGGGTGGTTTGGGAGATATTTATCACATTCTGAAGGTTGGGGAGTCCAAGATCAAAGTGCTAGCCAATTCAGTTTCTGGTGAAAGCTCTCTTCTTGGCTTGCTGGCTGCCGCCTTCTCTGTCCTCACATGGCTTCTCTTTGGAATGTGTACTTAGAAGGGAACAGAGATACCTCCCTGTTCTTTTAGGGTTTCAAACCTAAGAATTTAAGACCCCACTCTTAGGACTGTATTTAATCTTAATGATCTCCTAAAATTCCTTCCTACAGATGTAGTCAAATTTGGGAATTAGAACTTCAACATATCAATTTGGAGAAAAACAATTTAGTTCATAGCAAGAATTTTTTATACATGGGCTCCAGCTTTATTAAACAGGTCTTTGGAATCTGTACAAGTCTTTGTGTACTTCTTATATCCATCTTTGTGCTAGATATGTTGCAAGACCGTAGTTTGGTTGTTTGCACATTATTTATATAGATAAATCTAAAGATAGGGTAGTGGGCAGAGATTTGGAAAAAAGAGCAAAGGGGAGAAATAGTATGATTTGAGAGAGAGAGAGGAAACGATGGACAAGTACTATTAGATGTATTCAAATTTTCATCCAAGAGTGACACCTTACTCCTTGCTATCAAGGAAATATGAAATGAGACGCCATAAAGGACATTTTAGTTTACTTTTTTGGTAGACATGTCCATTATTTGGGTGATGTCTGCTAGGCATTTCTCAGAAGAGAATCTCAGCAGGATACTGTCAGGTCTTGTCTTTCAATGACCACAGGCATTCATGGATCCCAGTTATTCATTCTTATTAAAGCAGGTTGAAAATTTTGCTGCTTGAAAGTATTTGTGTCTTGGCTCTCTCTCTCTTCTCTCTCCTCTCTCCTTCTCTCTCTCCTCTCTCCTCCTCTCCCCTCTCTCTCTATCTCCCCCTCTTTCTCCCTCTCTGCTCTTGCAGGTTCTCCCCCCCCCACTCTCTCTCCAAAAGTTTTTTCTTAATTTTTGAAAAAAAATATCTGTGTCTTGATCTCAAAAGACAAAGTTGCAAATAGCATGAGTTTAAAAAAAAACAGGAATGCTAGAAAAAACAAAAGCAGAGATAGTATAGGTACAGTATCTTTAAGGACTAAGCAGAGATAGTATAGGCAGTGTCTCTAAGGACTCTAACTATGGGTAGCCCTGCTCACTGCCTCAGATGACAATGACCATCAATTGCTTTGCTTTCTAAAAAGGAAAAAAACTCCCTGAGCTAGTTAGGCTGGATCTCCACGCAGAAAGTTTATGTGCCTTCTGCTTTGGTATCTGTCTCTGGCTGCTCCAGCCAGGGAGCTCTATGTGACTTGAATAATAAAATTTATAGTCTAGTCCAGATTCACAACTGAAAGAATAGGGCGCAAAGTCGAGACTAATGCCAACAGAACTGGCATTAAATAGAGGAAAAAAGACACCTTTAAGTAGTTCTGTAATCCATAGACTAAGGAAGGAAAGAAAAGAGAAGAAAGGAAGAATAAAGACCCAGAAGGGCTGGGAAGGGAGGAACCGGATGTTGGTGGGGGAGATGGGACTGGTGGAGGACGTAACACTGATGACCAACCCAAACTGAACTTTTTAATTGATATCTTTTATTTTATATCTCACGGGAAATAAAATACTTAAAAAAAAAAAAAAAAAAAGAAAACATGATGTATATTCACTTTCACCTCAGATGTTGAGAGAATAAATAAGATATAAATAAAAATAAATAAACAAATGAATGAATGAGTGAATGAATGAACAGATAAATAAATAAATAAATAAATAGGAGTAAATAAATAAATAAGAATAAACGGGGCCTCTGGAACTAGTTCATTTTTCATAAACATAGTTTACTTTATTTTATTTTTTTTTTGCTTTTGGGTCACACCCGCAAGCTCAGGGTTTCTCCTGGCTCTGCACTCAGGAATTACCTTCGGTGCTCGGGGACCATATGGGATGCCGGGATCGAACCCAGGCCGGGCCGCGGCCAAGGCAAATGCCCTACCCGCTGGGCTATCACCCGGGCCCAAACATAGTTTACTTTAGATTCAGCTGTAGACCTATCTTTCCACATTCTTGGTCAAAGTCAGCCAGCATTTGTGCCGCTTGGCTAATGTTTGGTGTTATTAGAACGATGTCATCAGCGAAGAGGAAGTGGTGTAGTTGCTGACCATCTATCTGCTGACCACTCCCATTCCTTCCCATTCTAATTGTCGCATGATGGTCTCGAGGGTGGCGCTGAAGAGTTTTGGTGAAATGGTATCACCCTGCCGAACCCTCTTTTTTACATTAATGATCACGTCTTTGTAGAATGGTGAGATCCTGGTGGTGAATCCATAATACAGCTCACGAAGGACCTTGATGTATTGGGTTTGAACATCCTGTTTGGCTAGGGCTTCAATGACCGCTTCAGTCTCCACAGAATCAAAGGCTTTCTTTAAATCAATGAACGTGAGACAGAGCGGCATCTTGTACTCCCCACAAACTTCAATGAGATTGGTTACTGTTTATGAAAACTATGTTTATGAAAAAATGAACTAGTTCCAGAGGCCCCATTCACTCTCAATGGAACAAACATCTCTGAATGCAGCAGTTATGTGTACCTAGGTCGAGAAGTCAACATGATGAACGACCTAAAACCTGAGCTGCACAGGAGGAAGAGAGCGGCATGGAATGCCTTCAAAGGCATCGAAGAAATAGCTAAAAGGACAAAGAACCCCCGGCTCCGGGCACATCTATTCGACTCCACCGTTCTCCCTGCATTAACATACGCCTCAGGGACCTGGGCCCTACGAAAGCAGGATGAGAATGCTATTCGGGTCTCCCAGAGAGGACTCCGAAAGAGCTATGCTTGGAATATCACGCCTCACTCAAGTGAGAGAAGGAATCCAGAGTTCCGACCTCCGTCACTATTCCAGAATCAAGGACGCTGTCTCGTTTGTCAAGGCATCAAAAATCAGATGGGCTGGATATGTAATGCGATTTGGAGATGACCGCTGGACTAGAGCTGTTACCGACTGGATCCCACGGGATGTCAAAAGATCACGTGGCCACCCACCTACAAGATGGTCAGACTTCCTTGTCAAGACCCTGAAGGAATGGTTTGAGGCTCTTCATATTCCTGAATCAACCAGATGCCATTGGGCCTACATTGGCACGTGATAGGGTCAAATGGAAATGTTACTGGCGCCCACTCCAGCAAATCCATGAATAACGGGATTCAAGTGATCAAGTAAAGAATAAATGAACATTTATTGCTTCCCACTGGTGCCTAGCATTAGACTATCACTATCTTCCCGTTCATCATCAATTTTTTCGAGCGGCTCCAGTAACATCTCCAATGTCCTCCATATGCCCATATGTAGCCTGGCATTAGACTACGTACTGAAAACATAGAAGTGAACAAGAAAGATAAGCTCCTTACAGCAAGTTTTCAAATAAACAATGAATGTGGTAGTTTTACCCAATTTACTCTTTTTTTTTCCTTTGGGGGAGGATGCGGGGCATCCCTGTGGTGCTCGGGCTTACTCCTGGATCTCTGCTCAGGTATCACTCCTGGTTGAACCAGGTCAGCTGCAAACAAGGCAAGCGCCTACCTGCTGTGCTATCTCTCTAGCCCATTTTATCCTACTTTGGCTAAGCCATAACCAGACAATTTACCAAACACTAATTCAGTAGTTGCTTTGATGATATTTTGTAGCTGTTGTTAGCATCTATACTCTACTGCCTTCAATTAAGAAATTAGCCTTCACAGTATGTGTGTCTTGTTCAATTAGATAAAAGGTCTTAAGAGATGAGAGTTCTCTGAGGAAAACACTGACCTCCAATGTTGGAGTACAAGGCTGCCCAGAGCCTCTGCATCTTGCCTGGAGCTACCTCCTGCAGGCCACTTTGTAGATAGGAAAACAGTTGGATCTGTGACTCTATGTGGCAGAATATCTTACCATGTATTCTAAATATTTTTACTCATGCTACCACAATCTTTGTGGGACTAGACAGATCTTACCAGTACTTTTATCTGGCTATGCTGGATCTCTAAGTATAATATCGTTATAATTAGACCAGAGAGAAATGCTGTTTGTCTCCTAGCGCGCGAGCAAGCGTGGCTCTCTACTAAGTCTAAAGGCTAATATCTAAAACAATTCTGAAATAAAGACAAGCATCTCGTGGGGATTGGAGAAATATATATCTAGCTGTAGAACATCTACAGTACAGATACATGCCTTTTGTATTAATTCTGAGATACAGTTCATCTCAGTTGCCCCTCCCCCCACTTTGCATAGGGCCTGCAGGGAAACTTCAAGGACAGACTTTAGCTGGGGCAATGTTAACATTTCAATGGGACCAGGTGAGGTCCTGGGAGAAGCAAACCTGAAAGAATTGCCCTTAACTGATTGGGCCAGGTCATGGCTGAGAGATATAACCCCCCCCCCTCTCTCTCTCTCTCTCTCTCTCTCTCTCTCTCTCTCTCTCTCTCTCCCCTCTCTCTCTCTCTCTCTCTCTCTCTCTCTCTCTCTCTCTCTCTCTCTCTCTCTCTCTCTCTCTCTCTCTCTCTCTCTCTCTCTCTCTCTCTCTCTCTCTCTCTCTCTCTCTCTCTCTCTCTCTCTCTCTCTCTCTCTCTCTCTCTCTCTCTCTCTCTCTCTCTCTCTCTCTCTCTCTCTCTCTCTCTCTCTCTCTCTCTCTCTCTCTCTCTCTCTCTCTCTCTCTCTCTCTCTCTCTCTCTCTCTCTCTCTCTCTCTCTCTCTCTCTCTCTCTCTCTCTCTCTCTCTCTCTCTCTCTCTCTCTCTGCTCTCCTCTCCATTCTCTGCCCTATTGGGCCTAAGCATGTGGTATCAGCCATCATGGCCTGGGATTCTAAACCTACATGTGGCCAGGCCCAGCTAGGAACTTAAAATTTGGGAGTTTCCTATTATTGACTTGTATACCAGAACAATTGTGAGTAAAGCTATTTGAAATTTTGCTGAATTTGTGAGTCTTTCTCGGTCTGCGGGCCGCTGATCTCCTGGGGCATAAGGTGATCCCAGACCTTCTCCCCTATTTTGTCAGGGAATCCAGTGTTCTCGGACACTCCGACTACAGTATCAGCTCCTGACTGAGGGCTCCAGACTGCCAGCCTGCCCTGCAGATTGTAAATTGTCAACCCCCTCAATTGCATGTTGAAATTTCTTAAAACAAATCTGTGTGAATGCACAGGAAATTTATTTTAAGAAATACTTTCTATGGATAGATTACTGTATCAGTATAATCTCTTCTGGTTCTGTTTTTCTAGAAAATTCCAACACAGAAAGACTCATATACACATACAGGAATAGGCAGTATCCTAAATGCTGGAGTGGAGAGCAGATTAAGCATTTTGGTCAAATTCTCCAGATTTGAATCTTGAGTTGTTACTAAATATGTTCTGTTAGGGTCGGAGCGATAGCCCAGCGGGTAGGGCGTTTGCCTTGCACGTGGGCAGCTCATTCTCCCTGGCATCCCATATGGTCCCCAAGCACCACCAGGAGTAATTCCTGAGTACAGAGCCAGGAGTGACCCCTGAGCATTACCGGGTGTGACCCCAAAAAAAAAAAAAAAATTTAAATATGTTCTGCTATAACACTGGGTCAATTCCTACATTTTCTTTTTTGTTGCAGGGGGGGGGGGCGATGAGGGCTCCATGTTCAAGAGTCATTTCTGGTGCTGCTTGGGGGACCATATGCAGTACCAGGGGTCAAATTAGAGTCAGGCTGCACATAAGACAAATATCTAAACCTCTGTGCTGTTTCTCCAGTCCTATATTTTCTAAACCTCAATTCTCTTATCCATAAAATGGATATGTTTCTCCCTTCAAGGGATTATTGTAAAGGATCAAATGAACACACAGCTAGAATTTAAACCCAGGTCTGTTTGGCTCCAATTTCACATACCCTTAGCTCACTATCTGGTTTCTTGATAGAAATGAACTACATTTCAGCTGTTTGTTCGTTAGCTGATGCTTTTTTGCCATAGACCATCTATGCATTATTACATCTTAAACTTTGCTGATGAGAGTCCTCCTAAATCTCTATTTTTGATACTAAAATGAAATGTAGAATTACACTGAATTCTGGTACCTGGATATTGCCATTAATTTCAAACCCAGCACATTTCTCTTTCAAACTCAGCATCTTCTCCTGACATTTAGAAATCCTGGTTGCGTCCCTCTCTCTCTCTCAAGTGCTATGACCCTGGAAAAGTCACTGACCCTGAATCCCTGAAGTTCTCATTTGTAAAATGGGCAAGGAGATATAGTTGGTGACATGAAGAAAGCAAAACATACCAGGGCATATAGTCCCTTCTCTTTCATCTGTTAGTGTGGGTCTTGGTGTCTGGTATATTGAGGTGTAAAACACATTCTTATATTCATTTAGCACCTATTCATTCATCACAACAGATCTGAATGAATTCAAGATAAAGAAAATATTAAATCACAATTTGTTCCTTGCCAAGAAATCTATACTTTACCATGAAACCAAACAAATTACATTTACATTTTATGTTGGTGTATTGCCATCTAGTGGACAAATGAACAAGTAGCGGACGAAAAAGGGAACAAGGCAGAGAAAGAGAATGAGTCCTGGAAATGTTTACAGCATTGCTCAAAACCGAAATAAAGGGGAGTGTTTTAGAAAATAAATTATAAATATATTGCAATATGTCCAACATATGTAGCAAAGTAAATTATATCACTTATAAGCCTAATTTCTATCTTATTCCAAGGAAAATAAAAAAGTAAAGGGAACCATTGTTCTTCCCTGCATCTGAACTGTTTTTCCCATTTGAATAATCCATGCCATGTGTTTGAAGAGAATCTAAGTTAAAGCATTCACCTAGGGTGCTGGCTGCTGTATCTTCTGAGGAAGTTTTCACTGTCTAACGCTCATCAAGATGTGCCCCCCCCCCCCCCCCAAAAAAAAATTCGGTCTATGCTGAGTATTTTACATAGCTTATCTAACTTAATTTGTATAAGTCCTTCCACCATACCTCCAAAATGCAGAGAAGTCTTTCTCATGACTCTTGGCTTAATGTTTTATCTATAAAAATGAGCTTAAATGGTTTATTCAAAATTAAACCAGGTCATCACAGAACTGGATCTACTAAAAAAACCTGAATCAATACCAATTCTTCATGGATGTAGTTTCCTATAACAACACTTCCTATATCTTAAGCATGCTGTAGGATACAAGTCATGAAAAGCATTTGGGGGACGGGGGAAGAAATACTGATTACACAATAGAATGGTAACACGACGAGCAGGTGTGGAATGCTTTATATTCTTTTGGGATAATTATTCATTTAACCACGAGGGTAATCACCCAAGGTGAAGGTAAAACATCTCTTTACCATTCTGTAGCACTGGCTTCCTTCACTTGCTCTTATGCTTTTAAAAGTCCTCAAAGTTCACAGCAAGAGACATAGTAGAGGTTAAAAGTGCCTGCCTTGTACATGACCAACCCCAGTTTGATCTTGCACCTCCGGAAGTGACCCCAGAGCATGAGACACACCAGCAGGTGTGGCCCAAATTCCATCCCCACACCCACTCCATCACCTCTCCTCAAATATTCCATCTGTGTTTTCACAGTTTGCATGGTTTCTGGATGAATAACAAACAGTTGCTTTTAAAAAAAGAAACTGTCTCAAATTGTCCTCCAACATTCCTATACATTTTGATTGCCATCACCAATGAAACTAATCTAGTGTTTTTTTTTCAAACCAGTGCCTACAGTTAAAAATTTCTCTCAAAGCACAAATATGGCTGCATCCTGCAAACTTTTTGTATTTTGTTTCAACTGTCATTAACGTGAAATTATTTTCTTAGTTTTTAAGTTTGTGATTAAATTGGCATTTAATAGGGCATTCTTAGTTTCCAGATTCTAAATCTCCAAATTTCCTTCTGTTACTGAGTTCTAATTTAATTTCCTTAAGGTTAGAGAGCATTTCTTTTCAAGGAATTTAGGCCAGAGTGGTAGTACAGCAGGTAGGGCACTTACTTTGCACATTGACGACCCTATTTCCATCTCTGGCACCCAATATGGTTCCCTGAGCCCACAGGGAATGATTCCTGAGCAGAGCCAGAAGCAAGCCCTAAGCATCACAAGGTGTGACCCAAAAATGAAAAAACAAAAACTTTTTTAGTCACAGAACTGCTTTATGGTATATAGCCTATTCTATTACATTATGTATATTGTAATAGATGTATTACATCTATAATGTGTACATGTATAATGTATTCATAATGTATACATATATACATCATGTACATAATGTATATTATGCTAATTAGGGGGTGGAATATTCCACAGAAGTCTATTATCTGGTTGTTTTATGGAGCTGTTAAATCCTCTATGTCCTTGATATTCTGCTGAGCTCACTATTATTAAAGCAAGTATGGAGGGGCCCGAAAGACAGCTGGGGAATGAAGGACATGTGCCTTGAGTGCAGACAGCCCTGAGTTCTATCGCCAGTACCAAAAGCACTGGAAGCTCCTGAGCACTACCTGGCCCTGAGCAATGCCAGAGTGACCCTGGTAGCCATAGCACAATCACCGGGCCCTACCATTCACTACCATTATCCCTACCATAACCCAGCCTAGTTGGCTGATTATTGCTGGAGTGAGCACCCTAAGCAAAATATGACATATTGAAGTCTCAATTGAACTACTGTTTTCTCTCAGTTCCTCACTTTTCCCTCACAAAAAAAACTCAGTTTTGGAAATACAACCTGGAGGCCCAAAAACACACAGCAGAAAGGTCATGGAATTGCAGAGAGCAACCCTGCCCTGACACCAGGATTCCACACAAGAAACAATGAAGAAGTGGAGGTACTAACCTCGTCTATTAGTAGTTGTTTCATGTATTTTGCTGGTCCCTCACCTACATTAACAGATGACCTCAAAAACCTAGGGATTACTCTAACACAAAAAGACTGCTCTACCTCTTCCCAATTAAAAATTCAAAGCAACAATGATTAAGTTGTTCAATAACTCGAGGGAGAAAAACGTTAACAGAATAGAGTTGCAACAAGGTCGAAAAAGTATGAGGAAAACTTCAATCATGAGTCACAGGTCTCAAAGCATAGAACCAAAACTAAAATACAGAGTGGAGGAAGCAAGCAGCAGACTCTGAGAAACAGCGCGAATGAAATCAAACGTACTGAAAGATAAGATACAAGGAAACACCCAAAAGGAGCAGCAAAATTAAAGGCAGTGAAGAAAAAGTAGAGATTTATGTGTCAGCTTGAGAAAAACAAAAATGCAAATAACAGGGATCTCTGGAAGAGAGAAAAGAGAGAATGGTTTTCCTCTTTGATTTCCTCTATGGCCCACTGGTTGTTCAGCAGTGAGCTGTTTAGTTCTCCATTTCTGTATGTGATTCCCTTCTATTTTCAGTGCGCTATGGTCTGAAAGAATAGTTGATGCAATTTCTACTGTCTTGACTTCATTGAGGTATGTTTTATGTTGACCTGATGGAATGGTTTGAGGCTCTTTATGTTCCTGGAGCAAGCAGGTGCCCTTGGGTTCTACTTGCATGAGACAGGTCATATGGAGATGTTACTGGTGCCCGCTCAAGCAAATCGATGATGAACGGGAAGACAGTGATACAGTGATGTTTTATCTTCCAGCATGTCATCTGTCTTGGAGAATGCTCCATATGCACTAGAGGGAAAAAGTGTATTCAGCTTTGGGGGATGCAGAGCCCTGTATATATCTACTAGCCCTCTCGCCTCCATTTCTTTCTTCAGAGCCAGTATTTCCTT
>JAJIBD010016885.1:0-12985 GCA_021461705.1 Cryptotis parvus
GGCTATCGCTGGTTCTAGAAAGAACCAGAAAGCAAAGCAGGAGCGAGAGTATAGCAGGTAGGGTGCTTGTCTTGCCCGCAGCTGACCTGAGTTTGATTCCCAGCACTGCAGATGGTCCCTGAACCAAGCATTATCCCTGAGTGCAGAGCCAGGAGTAAGCCCTGAGCACCAAGAGGGTGTGGTTCCAAAACAAAACAATACAAAAGAAAAAATTACCAGAAAGTATAATGAAAGAAGTCAAATCCTCCTTATCCCTAATCTCTCTTAACATCCCAGTGGCAACTCCAAGTTATTCAAAGACACTTGAAACCACACACCGATAACTCACTACTCCTTTGCAAGCTGCCGCACGTTTGCTTCTCTTTTTGTCTTGGTACGGGCGTCATTCTCTTCATTTCATCACTGGCACTCCTCGTGGGTAGCAAAGACTAGGCATCAAGCAGCAACTTCCCCGTGGATCTCTTCTCTGAAGCGCATTCATTGCTAGGAGCGTCACTTAAAAGTGCCCCTGGCTGGCTGGAACCTCTGTCCCTCACTGACCACTCTCCGGTCCTACACGGTCCTACACTCCAGGACCTACGGGAGGCCACGCCTCTGCAAATCCAACCTCCCAGATAATCTTTCAAATGTCACAGACTCTCCTGTGAAAAGGCAGGCTGAGCTGATGTAAAAGTGTCCGTGCATGTCTAATGCTTTTAGAATTCGTTTCAGTCTTTATTGTGATCTGTTCTACCAGGTTAATTGTTTAATGACTTTATCTTGGGGTGTACTGACAATCTAATCAGGGAACAATAAACGTCTATTAAGAAGAATAAGCTTCATAGTTCTATTTCTAGAGATGTATTTCCCTTTTCAACTGAGGTTAAATATTAAACATATTTACCATTCCATTTAGTTATCAGGCCTGGGTATGAGAATATGACTTAGACTACATTTACATGTCTTTAATATTTGTGTTAATTGCATATACCAGCAGAAGAACTTCAAAAATACAGAACCAAAACAAAGAAGCAGAGTTCCATGTGTTTTGAGCATTTGCATACAAGCTATAATTATTTGTTTTGCTTTTGTACCTAGAATTCCAAAGGCAATGTAGACTTACCTTGGAAAAATTCCAGAAGGGAGGTACCCCCCAGAAGGCAGGCCACCGCCCTCTCTCATGTCTGCAGGTTTGGGGACAAATGAACTGCCAACCACTTGTTTCCCCAGAGTGGAGTTGTAGAGTTTTGCCTGCTAAATTTAAAACAGGAAATGCAATATTAATTTCTGGATCTCCTCTAGCCAGAATACTCTCATGTTTTCCACAAAAACTTCCCAAGCTGAAAGTCTTAGTTTAAAGACTAAGCAACAAATATTTCCTAACTTATAGTTTTCAGCTTAGGTAGTTGTGTTGTTTTTGCCATATTCAGATAAGCACAAATGTCTCCATAATACCTTTGGTCTGAGCCTTTAGGCAAGATAGTAAGTCTTTTTTCTAAAAATCCTATAAATTTACATGTGCTACATAAACATTAGGAAGGAAATGACCCTTTGAATTAGGAGTATGGTCTCTATGCCTCCAGTGGCTGGAATTTTGGAATTCTGTTTATTTGTTTCTTGGGGCTACCACCCGAGATGCTCAGAGGCTACTCCTGGCTCTGCTCAGGAGTGACCCCTGCTGGTTTTCTGGGTGGTGGACACATGGGATACTAGGGAGTTGAATGGGATTGATGAAATTAATCCTACTATTTCTCCAGTCCCTAAATTTCTTTTATGGGAGGGGTCATACCTGGTTGAGTCTTGAGGACCAACTGGTGCTAGGGTTTGAACCCAGCTTCTTTTTTTTTAAATTTTTTTATTATACCACCGTGAAACATACAATTACAAAGGTGTTCATAATTGGTTCTTGGTAATACAGTATTCCAGCACCCATCCCTCCACCAGTGCCCCATTTCCACCACCAATGTACCCTCCCTCCTCCAGCCCCCAGGCCTCCTTAATAGCAGGTACCCCAGTTTCCTCTCTTTTCTCTCTCTATCTCTCTCTCTGTCTCTGCATCTCTCTCCCTCTTATTTTACACATTGTGGATAGCCCTGCAGATATTTAGAGTTTATCACTTAAGTCTCCTTGTGTATATTCAGTGGTGAGTTTTATTTTATTTATTTTTTTTTAAGTATTTTATTATACCACCGTGAGATATACAAATAAAAAGATATACAATTAAAAAGTTCATGTTTGGGTTTTGGTCATACAGTGTTTCAGCACCCGTCCCTCCACCAGTGCCCATCTCCCACCACCAACATCCCCGGTTCCCTCCCCCCTTCCCCAGCCCTGCTCCATGGCAGGTTCTTTATTTCTTTCCCTTTCTCTCTCTTTCTCTTTTCCTTCCCTTCCAGACTATGGATTACAGAACATACATTAAAAGGTTGTCATGTGTATCCTTTTGCCTCTATTTAATGCTCATGAACCCAGCTTCTGATTACAAACATGTGAGTCCTTTGGTCCTTTAAGTCATCTCCTTGGCCCATGGAATTTAAGTTCCCTGGCAAACTTGTTTAAAGGTTCTAGAAGTAGACAACTACCCATATCCACTTGATCAAAGAAGGTCCATCTGTATTTGAAGAAGCCTGTTCTTTTTCAATGAGCACGCAGCTGTGAGAGGGAGAATGGGAGCACACAGACAGGGGAGAGTGGGGGCCCTGCCTGGCCCCCAGATTGGCTGAATCAATCTTGACCATTAATGATACAACAGATGTCACAGCCATTTCACACTCATATCTGGGACTCTAGATTTCTTCACTTTGCCTGTTCAACCAAGGCTGCTTAGCTGAGGCTTGTAGAGAATCTCAAGATTTATGAACTCAATGAGTATTGAAAAAAAAGTATTTTCTTCTGAAGTTCAAACAGAATTGGTGGAGTCATAAGATGCTGATTAGCAATTTTGAAACTAAGATTCTGTAAAATATAACTTATAATTTAAAAAAAAGCTAGCGCTAGTTTTATAGACTTTTATTTTTTTGAGTATGATCAAGCTTAAGTTGTTTTCCTTTCCTGACTGGCAAATGTTTATCTTATTTCATCAAATCCATCGCTGCCCTATTTTCAAGCTTTTAATTTGTCTTCATAGCCTTGGAGTTATGAAGTGCCACACCTTCACTTTCTTTTGCCAAAACTCCATTTGCATTTCCTATGTCAAACTGGCTCTGCTGCTGATGACTCCTCATTAACTCAGGCACTAATCCTGAACAAGGCCAGCAGCCATTTCCCACTCCTGCTCCTGGATCCTTGCCTCTTCCCCCTTCTCATGCTCAATGTGTCCCTTCTGTCTGATGCTACCGTACATGTCATCTCATCTCATGCCTAAGACCAAATGTCTAAGCTTTCCAAAGTTCCAACGTCTTTGCTTTTTCTCCATCCAATTATAAAACTTTGGTTCTCTTAATCCTATAATCCTCAAAATTGTCACTCCCGCCTGTTTCCTTTCTTAGGATTAAGGTCAAGGATTTCCTGGAGAAGACTTGCCTAACATCACTGACATGTGTGCTCAGTTTCACAGGCAGGCATGCCTAAGTGGATACACATAAAGGAGATTTATAATAAGAAACAATCCAAAGATCATGCATTGGGCACTGGATATCATTTAGCACACCAATATAAATCCAGAAAGAGGCAAATGCAGAATTAGTGAGATAATATGATAATAATGCCAGGATCGAGTCATTTGAGAAACTGTAACAGTTTTTAATTGTTTTCTCTCTAGAGTTCATCAAGGTGTTGCCTCTGTGCCCTACCAACTGTCTCTACAAGTCTTTATCTGTGCTAACAGAGCTGAGTCATGGGTCTTATAAATCCATTTCCCCCAGATCTGGAGTTTTATAATTTGTGTAGAATAGATCCATGTGAGAAAAAGAAAGCATCAGTCACTCCACCACTTTGAAACCAAACAAACTTCACATTTTCATTGGATATGCGAGAGAACTTTCCATTTGGACATTCCTTTGTAATAACAATTTGTACTGAAATGAAATGCTCGTGACTAAGGACTCAGAGAAGAGACAGAGCTCTCTAAACTGGGAAGAACACAGTCTGCTGCAACCCTGAGCACAACTTCCTTTGGTTAAATGTCTGCCCAGACTCTCCACTTCTAGACCTGCGCCACCATCAGAGACGTTTCCAGCACATAGGGATGTACGCTATATGGCTAAGAAACAATGAAGAGTATTTTGAAACTCAACTAGAACTTTGCAAGAGTTCCTCCCTCCCCCCCACCATTTTTGGGCAAGGAATAAAAAAGTAACATCAGTCTATGAAAAGTATCTGTCACAGATAGAAATGGCGACTTTTCTATCCTTCTGTAACTTTTATTTAGGTTCTTTGTGACTGGCATCATCATCATAAGCAGACCAGGTGCCCATCAACTATTCCAGACAGTGTTCTTAGAGCTTTACAGGGTACTTTGCCTCATTATTTAAACCACTTTCTGAAGCTGGTCCTATTATTCCCACTTTGAAAAAACTGTCCTTGAAAAACTGGGTTTCAAGAGGTCAGGCTGCCTGCTTCAGGACACAGTGGTGGAGGGAAGGACTCAGGCCCAGCTCATCACATTCCGGGCCTCACGCTGTGTTCTCTTATTATTCCTTTATCAGTACACTGTGGCCCCAATGAGGGCCTCTCTCACTGTCAAGCACCTAAGTTTCCTGGCCCCCTTCAGCAGAGGTAGAGCCTTTGGGGCCCCTCAGAAACCCAGATTCCCAGTCAGTTCTGTCTTGAATTCAGAAGCCCCCTCAAAAATGACATGCCATGATGTTGCTGTGAAAGAGAAACTTCCTACTCCCTGCCGTGACGGGGGGACACTCCCAGGCAGCAACAGCGCCCAGTTCCAGTCCCAATATTTGACTTAAGCCTTTGCTTGGCGCTCCTTGGGAACCCCTGGGGCAAACTCGTGGCACACAGTTCTCTACGGTGTCAAACTCCTCTTCCAGCCTCCACCTCTCAGCTCCTGCACTCCGCTTTCTCTTTCTCTCCTACAAAATAACAACTTACCCTTTGGAGTCCAGTTCCTCAATCTCCATCTCTGTGAACCTTTCCACAGTTCTCTCTGGGAGATTAACCGCCTAAAATGTCTATTTTATGACTTTGGGTATTATCCCTCTGAAGTCTGATCAAAGATAAGAGCCTGCTCCATGTAAAAACACATACTATCACCGAGTTACTCTTTAGACCCTAAGTTGTTTCTATTCTTCCTACTTTTTCTATACTATTGGACTTCACCCCTTCTTCCCTTCCACAAGTGCCACTCTGATCTGGAAAACTAGGAAATTGCAAACAAGTGTAAATCAGGACCTGAAAGTGGGCAAACTTGCGAAATAACTAAGAAAGCATAGTACTCTCTTGGAGCCCAGGCTGTCATGGCACCCATAAACTAAAGAGACATCACCAATGACTTCTGAATTGAATTCCAAGATTACTCTTCTCCAGATACAATTTCCCACTTCTAAATTGTTACAACATATTTGTTCACACTCATTCGTTGCCAATTACTTGAATAAAACTACTCATTTATTCAGTTTCCAATATATTTTTAGAAGATCGGATTTCATTATATCCTTAGAATAAATGTGCGAGTTATGGAGGGACTATCATCCCTGGTTTGCAGAAGAAAACAACTCATAGGAAATCACATGAATAAGAAGTGGGATTTGACTACTTATACTAGTAAGATCTGATTCCTAACCCTGTTCTTTGCACTGTTTTCCTTATACTTTTTTAAAGTAATACAATGATTTTTCAATGAGATGGCAAGTAAACTCTTCAATCTTGCTTTTAAATTCCTAGTCCTAGTCTTTACTGAAAAATGGATTATTTTACTATATTCATATGGATTGATTTGCTATATACATCAGGATAGCAACTAACATTTTAAGGTTTCTAATAGAGATCATTATGAAATTGAGGTATCTAATATTTGCAATATTAAGATTCATAAAACATGTCTGAGGAAGGAAAGCATAAGCATAAATCTTACAGCATCCTGGCTCTGCCCCTATGCAGCTTTATAACTTTACTCAAACCACTTCACCTTTATTTAAATTCACTTTTTTTGGGTATAAGTAAAATAATTATCATAAACATGAGCATAACAACAGCAGCAACAGCCCCATTTCCTTGGGTTGCTGCAAGAATGCTACTTGAAATGGTGTCTAGTCTAGCACTTAATAAGTCCTTATAGTTATGGGGCTCAATGGTAGAGAGCTTGCTTCCCATGTGTGAGACCCTGTGTTAGAGTTTTCTGCGAAAAAGAAAAGTGCTCCTATTCTCTATATTTTGGGCTCTGGGGGGCCACACTTTGGTGGTGCTCAAGGGACCATGTGTTGAACCAGGGTTTCAAAAGCCTTAACCCTGGTACTAACTCTCCAGCCTAAAGTCTATTGATAGCCATCACTATTCTTCAGTGGCTGTCAGAGTTTCCTGGAGAACTGCTACTAATGTGTTAGAAAAATGTCCCATAGGATTAGATGTTTCAAAATATTGGCTCTAGAATCTGTTACATTCTCAAACATGGAGCATCAAAAAGTCTGAGCAAAAGGAGGCCTTTCATCTAACCCCACTCACTCACTGATGTCTGCAATTTTGACATGACTAGACAAACAAACCCTTTGTCTCAGAGTAACCTTAGAGCAATTAAGAATTTCCTAGGGCAGACAAACCTGCAGAACAGCTGCTGAGCTGAAATCTAAGCTCACTGATGTTATCAGATATCTTGTTAAAGTCAACAAATTAATTTTTCAAGATGTTCCTGAATTTGTTCTGTGTCTGCTTTCTGCAAGGCCAAACATCCCAACAGCTACATGGCTTAGAAACTCTCACTCATTCCTTCTTCCCATTTCTGAATGCTCGTGGCATGCTCAATAGTGGGGAAACCAACGGGTAGACATAGTCACGGTCCCAGTAAGTTCACACTGGTCTCACCATGGAGATGCTTTCAGGGTACACAGCTGACATGTCACTTGACAACAGCCCCCACTAGAATCTGTTCATAGATTAAGACTAATCAGGAACAACAGCCAGATTCTTTGCTTATTCTCAGAGACAGAGATTACTTGGGCCCAGTTCCTCACTTGTAAGATGGTTCTCAACTGGAAGTAATTTGTGATTTGATTCCCCAGAAAGTATGACAATTTTGGGGTTGGGAAGTGGTTTTAATTGTCACCCTTGAGTGGAGGAGAGACAGAGGCATGCAGTAGAGTGGACTCTGCGAAGGAATGTTGTTGAGCTTCCCGGACAGCCTCCCACATCAGAGAGAGAATGATTCAGCTTCAAATATTGATAGTGCTAAGGCTGAGGTGAACTCTGAGCTAGATTCATTTATTCATTCTCCCCACCCCAACCTACTCTGCTCCTCTCTCTCCCTACAAATATTCTGTTCCTGAGACCCTCTGCTTCTTTCAAGTCTAGGCTGATGTTGAAACAACAGCTTCCTTCTTTCAGTGCGAGGTTATTTGACAGTATCACCAAATTCCAAGAGAAAATCAATGCAGTAGGTTCTACTTGGTACTCAACCCTTTTTTAAAGATGAAGAAATGGAGATTTGGAGAATTTAGAGATCAAAATCAAGCACACACTTGTATATGCTAGTTTGGGATTCAATATCTTATAAAATGCAAGAGTCTTCTTTCTAACCACTAATATCAGGCTGCCAACCGGAAATGTATTTCCTCAAATCTTGCCAAGAACCTCTGGGTCATCAATGGCTAATTTCCACTTCCTCGAAGGCTCAAAAATTATTAGAAGATAAAATGTCCATGAGGGAAAGGAAAGGAAACTCTAAGTCATATGAAATCTGTTTGGACAGCTTCATGAATGGCACTCTCCTTCCTACCTTCTAGACTTACAAAGGAAAGAACCAGGGAAGGGGATATAAGCAGGGTAAGATTAGGGTATTGCACTGAGTGGAATGTGAAGGCGAATGTCATGAGGCTGGGCCAACAGCTCATGGAGGTAGGCCACACTCATTAACTCTTTGTCTCTATCTTGACATCAGGGTTAGTGGGATCCCAAAGAGAGGAGACTGTTAGGGAATAACGAAGGGCCAAAGGCAACAGAGCCTGAGAGCTGGTCTATGGAACAGACCTTACCATGGTGGGGATGGGGTGGGAGTGGGGTGGGGAACACAGGGTGACAGTGGGAGGCTGGGCACTGGGGAGGGTGTGGTGCTGGAGCGCTGCACACACGAAGCTCTACAATATCTGTAATAATATAAGTCATGGTGCCTAAAGTAAAAAAAATGGACAACAACTTGAACTTTATTTATTTATTTATTTATTTTGCTTTTTGAGTCACACCTGGCAATACTCAGGGGTTTCTCCTGGCTCTACACTCAGGAATTACTCCTGGTGGTGCTCGGGGACCATATGGGATGCTGGGGATTGAACCCAGGCTGGCATGGGCTGGCCAAGTGCAAGGCAAACGCCCTACCCGCTGGGCTATCGCTCCGGCCCCAACAACTTGAACTTTAAAACAAATGAGACCCATACTACTTCAGGGCTTGGCAGGAATGACAGGTGGTACCAGAGATGCCACTTCAGAACTGAGTGGGTCCATGGTGACCCTGGTGGCCTGTCCTGTCTGGCAGAGCCTGTTCTGGAAGCATATTAGTACCAGAGCTGACGGGAAGCCAACCATGACTGGGAAACTTTGAATTCTCTGGAACCCTAAGCAGCTGGAATGAATGTCGGCCGGAGCTAGGGGAGAATCTGGCTTTAACAAGGAGCCAAGCAGAACCCACATCACACCTGAACTCCTGAACATCTGCATTCGTGTGAAGGGCACTTACCGGGTGGCTTCCCTCACGGACACAGGAGGTTCCGTATGGCCATTGTATCTGCGAAAAAAATTGAAGTAAATCAGTTCTTTGAAGAAAGGTCTGGGGCCAAAGCAATACCACCCTAGGTAGGGAGCGCACCTTGCATTTGGCTGATCCAGGTTCAATCCCTGGCATCTCTGAGCATTGCCGGTGTGGCTCCAAAACAAAACAAGTAAGAAGGGTCTAACTTACCAGGAGGGACATCAACAGCACACTCCCCATTCCCTTTTGTGATCTTCAGAGGCCCATTTCTAACATTCTTTAGGTTATATTTCTGGGTGAGTGCCTTGGACGGGGTGGGGAAGTTTCAAAAAATCTTTCCCCATGATTGCTGAAGGAGTTTTGAATGATGAGACTGGATACGGGTTTGGACACAGCATGGAGAGAGCAGAGCTGTGACACATGCCGTCATTCACATCGAATGTTCTTATGTTTGGGAAGTTGCCCCAAGCACCTCAGATTCATTATGTGGTTGATTCAGAATTAATTTTTTTTCTTGCTGTCACTTACTCAGAAATTAAGCCAGATTCATACTAAACAGTGCAGAGAGGATTTGAGTTGGGGGAGGGTAAGGGAGGTAGACCCTATACAAAATGACCTCAACATGTTCTTTTTTGTTTCATTTTTATTTTTGTTTGCAGTTTGAACCCATACCTCCTGCTTGCAAACCGTGTGCTCTGTTCTCTGGCCCAGATGACCAGTGGTGGTGGGGATGGGGATGGGGCCACACCCAGAGGGTGCTCAGTGGTTGACTCTGCATTCCTGGCAGGCTTGGGAGACTGCAAGAGGTGCTGGGGATTGAACCAGGGTCATCCACGTGCAAGGCTATACTATCACTCTGCTCCCAGGTAACCATTTCTATAACGATGCCTTATTTATTTTGATTATTAGAGAGAGCACAGCAAGCACGGCTCTTGGACTGTAGTAAACTGTATTGCTGGCAGCTGACCCAAATTCAATCCCCTGAGCCCTGCGGGAATGATCCCTAGGCACAGAGCCAGGAATAAGTCTGGTACTTGTTGAGTGATAAGCCAAAATCAAACAAACAATTGTTGAGTGGAAAATGGTAAGCTATCGGGCTAAAATGGAGATAGAAGGGCCTGGGAGATGCTCAAGCGGTAGAGCACATGCATGTCGGGTTTACAAGGCCCCGTCTGATCCTTAGAACCCTAGGACCTGCAAATACCAGGGCGACCCTTGAGGTTCACAGCACCTACAAGCCCGAGAAGCACCTTGTCACAGGGCCCCAGCAAAGAGCCATTGGCGGGAGTTGCCGGGTCCCCAACAATACCAGGAAGCGAAGTTCCCTTCTACCTCGAAGCCGGCAGGGAATGGATGAAAACTCAGGAATCCAGCGCAGTTCCTTCCTTCCCTTCCTTCCTTCCCTTCCTTCCTTCTTCCTTCCTTCCTTCCTTCCTTCCTTCCTTCTTCCTTCCTCCCTCCCTCCCTCCCTCTCCCTCCCTCCTCCTCCCCTCCTCCCTCCCTCCCCTCCTTCCCTCCTTCCTTCCTTCCTTCCTTCCTTCCTTCCTCCCTCCCTCCCTCCCTCCTCCCTCCCCTCCCTCCTCCCTCCCTCCTCCCTCCCTCCCTTCCTCCCTTCCTCCCTCCTCCTCCCTCCCTCCCTCCCCCTCCTCCCCTCCCTCCCTCCCTCCCTCCCTCCCTCCCTCCTCCCTCCCTCCCCTCCCTTCCTTCCTTCCTTCTTTCTTTCTTTTTTTTTTTGATTTTTGGGTCACACCCAGCAATGCTCAGGGTTTCTCCTGGCTCTGCACTCAGGAATTACTCCAGGCAGGCGGTGCTGGGGGACCATATGGGATGCCGAGGATCGAACCGGGCCGGCATGGGCCGGCTGCGTCAAGGCAAACGCCCTACCTGCTGGGCTATCGCTCCGGCCCCACCAGTGCAGTTTTAAAAGGCTTTACTATCACAGGTTCTGATATACAATCCAAGAGCACGGAAAAGTCGGATTCTGGGTTCCCCAGCTAGGCCCCAGCCACATGTAGGCCAAGACGGCTGCCACCACGTGTTGAAGCCCAACAGAGAACAGAGAGGACGGAGAGACAAAATGCCAAGGAAAGCCAAAATGGCAAAAGGGCCTTCTCTCTTCTCCCAGCTTATTTTATAGACAGAAATCCACCAAAACTTCCCAGCCAGGCCCATCAGGGCTGGGCTATCTAGAGATGAATACAGGTAAACAACTCTATTGAAATGCAGCACTTCAGGTGGCCTTTTGAGCTGATTCAAAGCCTCCCTAGTAGAGCTGGGAGGGGCTGCAAGCCAAGTGTAGCTGAAGCTTAAAGTAGGGTGTGTCACCCAACAAACCACCATAGTCTCAGGTGGCCTCTCTTTAAAAAAAAAAAACCAAAAAGAGGTAGATTTTTGTCTTTTTTTTTTTTTTTTTTGCTTTTTGGGTCACATCCAGCAATGCTCTGGGGTTTCTCCTGGCTGTGCACTCAGGAATTACTCCTGGCGGTGCTCGGGGGACCATATGGGATGCGGGGATCGAACCCCCAGGCCGGCAGAGGCCGGCCGCGCTGCAAGGCAAACGCCCTACCCGCTGGGCTATCGCTCCGGGCCCCTGATTTTTGTCTTTTAAGTACACATATTCCTGGGGCAGAGGGTGACAGCATAGAGGGTAAGTGCACATGTGCCTTGCACATGGCCTACCCAGGTTCGATCCCCAGCATCCCACATAGTCCCCCAAGCAACTCCAGGAGTAATTCCTGAGGGCAGAGTCAGGAGTAACCCTGAGCATTGCTGGGTGTGACCCCAAAAATTAAAAAAAATTATATATGTATATACACACACACATGTATGTATGTATATATGTATGTATGTATGTATATACACACATATATTCCCTTGTCCTGGGGTACTCTGCCTGAATTACAGCAGAAGATCCACCAGACTGTCATGATTATGAGCTCGGTATAAAATCAAGGAGTTCAATGAATCGGGGCTCTAGTGAGATAAGTTTGACAGGGGCAGGAAGCAAAAAAATGGTCCTTTTTAATCTTCTATCTACTTTATGGCTCATAAAAGTTGAGCATAAAAGCTAAGAGCCAAACATTTTATTTTATTTATTTATTTTTGGCTTTTTGCATTTTATTTATTTATTTTTTTGTGTCTCTGGTGTCACACCTAGAGACACTCAGGGGTTACTCCTTCTCTTCGCTCAGAAATTACTCCTGGAGGTGCTTGGGGGACCATATGGGATGCTGGGGATCGACCCAGGTTGGTCACATGCAAGGCAAAGGCCCTACCCGCTGTGCTATTGCTCCAGCCCCACATTTTATATATTTTAAGGTGAGCATGAACAGAAATTGAAATAAATATCAGGATTTTACTTGGAAGTACCAGCTGCATGTTAATATCTAGGTTAAATACTGCTTTTATTTTAATTCTCTCAGTACAACTTTATTTTAGTTTATTTTATTTGGGTGGGGTCATACCTAATGGTACTCATGGGCTGTTCTTGGTTCTATGCCCCTACATCACTCCTAGTAGTGTTCAGGATTGAACTGGGGTAGGCCACATGCAAAGCAAACACTATCCTCTTTTACTTTCTCTCTGGCCTCTCAGTACACTTTTATTGAGCCTGCAGGCATTATTGTGAGTGTCAGGAAGAAACAATCTGCCCTGGGCAGCGATCCTATTCTCCCATATAGTTCTTAATGGGAAAAGTACAGTAAAAGCCAAAAATGCAAGTCCTGACATGATAGAAAGAGGTACAGATATGCCCCCTTTGGACTACATGCTTTGTGGATAGACTAAAATGCAAACACCCACCAATCAATACAGTTTCCTTAGATCAAGCTGAGTCGCACCCATCTATTCCACCGACCAATATCTAAATCCAAGGGACTTGGGCACCTAAGATTTGGCATGAGGTGGTGGAGGGTGCCTGAAACAATTCCCAGGAGATACTAAAGGACAGCTGGGCAAGTCTGGGGAGACTGAGAATTACACACGGATTTTCTGTTGGTGTTGGTGGAGGTGTTAGGTGAGGAGGAGGGGCGGGGATGTGGGACGGGCTGAGGTTTCCAGGGACAGGAACAAGGAAGGCAACATGGAAAAGATGGTGGTTGTCCTGGTGAGAGACCAGGAACAGGACAAGAAAAATCCCAAGGCAGGAAAGAGCCAGGGTGG
>JAJIBD010016886.1:0-17612 GCA_021461705.1 Cryptotis parvus
GGCTGCAAGAGAACCTAGTGGGCAGGCTCTGAACAGCCACTCTTGAACAACTGCAAGAAGCTGTGACAGCCTTGCTTTCTCATACGTGAGCATTTATGAGCGTTGTAAGGAACATTTGGTCCAAGTCAAATGAATGTTTTTAATCATGCTTCAGAGTCACAGGTTGACAAGAGATTGTCACAGAGTTTGTCTGATTTTTTTTTCAGCATGATGAATGGATTTTACTAAATACTGTTATTCAGCTGAGGAGAACTGGCAGGGGGAGGATTCCTACCTTCCCCCAAACACAGTGAGATCACGTTTGTTTCAGAATAAAAGGTGGTATGGCAGGGCAGAGGTTCAGTACAGGGTTAAGGCGCAATCAGCTTATGGACCCCAGTTGGATCCCTGGCATTGCCTATGATTTTCTACTTCCAGGAGAATGATCCCTGAGTGGCCAGGAGTGGCCCCTGAGCACTGGGGAGTGAGCTGGTGGTGCTGTTGGACTGGGCAGGGATGGAGCTGCTCTGGCAGCTGACTGTCTGCCTCTCCTCTCCACACCTCACTACACCCCACCTGGATCCTCACACACCCTTACCTTTGGGGAGGGAAGGAAGGAGGGAAGAAGAGGAAGTGCCATAAAGGTTCATCCACAGATGAGTTGGCTCCAGTGGCCGCCCAGGACTCAGGTGGAAAGAGCATCTGGAGCACAGGGTTGAGGTGGCAGCGGCCGAACAACGCCAAGGTCCCACTTCTGTATTCTGCCCTACCCGCTGTATTGCTCGGGCACCTTCCTTGGTTATTTTTGTTTTTGTTTTGTTTTGTTTGCTTTTTGGGTCACACCCAGCGATGCTCAGGGGTTACTCCTGGCACTGTGTGGGGGGGCCATATGGGATGCCAGGGATCGAACCTGGGTAGACTGCATGCAAGGCAAATGCCCTATCCACTAGATTATCGCTCCGGCCCCTGAGTTTTTTTTTCTTAAAAACAAACGTTTTCTGAGCTACCCGTGTCGTATTTGATATGCCAAATACCAGTAACAATTATAGACCTCATTCCCATGACCTGATGGAATGGTTTGAGACTCTTTATGTTCCTGGAGCAAGCAGGTGCCCTTGGGCTCTACTTGCATGAGACAGGACATATGGAGATGTTACTGGTGCCCGCTCGAGCAAATCAATCATGAACGGGAAGACAGTGATACAGTGATACAGTGATTTCTGAGTTCCTAGGTTGACTATTAGACTCCATTCTTTTCTTTTCCAGCAGGTGGCGCAACAGCAAAGTTTTTATTTTACTTCACTATCACTGTCTTCCCGTTCATCATCAATTTGCTCGAGGGGGCACCAGTAACATCTCCATACATTCTGTCTCATGCTAGTAGAGCCCAAGGGCACCTGCTTGCTCCAGGAACATAAAGAGCCTCAAACCATTCCATCATGTCATGGGAATGAGGTCTATAATTGTTACTGGTATTTTTGGCATATCAAATACAGCACGGGTAGCTTGCCAGGCTCTGCTGTGTGGGTAGCATATTATTGTAGTCATCTCTAAATCCAGACTCGATGATCTCGATGAGCCAGGCTGTGATAGGCTGGTCTGCTGGGTGGAGGTCTGACGAGAGAGTAGTCCGGATGTGGAAAATGGAGGCCCCTCATGGAGGTGGGGGGGTCGTCTGGCTTGCTTGCGAGGCTCTGCTGGGGTGGCGGGCCAGGGCTAGAACCTCGTCATCCCTCCCGGACGCCTCATGAGCTGCTGGGGACAGGGAGAGCCAGTAGCAGCTCTGCCCATGTATATTTTACTTGCTCATATATATTTGGGTGTCATAACGTTTTCACCTTTCCCTGTCTCCATCAGAGATGTCCCCAACACGTTGTCACTGCTGCTTGTGCCTCTGGAGTCACTGGTGCTGCTGATGATGTTGCAGGAGCAGTAGTTCTGGAAGGGTGGGTGGGACTCCTGGTGGCAGGTATCACGTCAGTGCTCCGCCAATATAAGGCACGTTCCATCACCTTTAGATACAGACATGTGGCTCTGTCTGATGAGCTGATCTGCTGTGCTGAGAAAACTCTAATGGGTTAGAAATTTTGAACATTAAATGGGGAGAGAAGGAGTATTTTGGGGAGTTTATTTTGTTTTGGGGTTACACCTGGTGGTACTCAGGGCTTACTCCTGTCTCAGCTCAGGAATTACTCCTGGCAGTCTTGGGGACCATATGGGATCCCAGGGATTGAACCTGGGTGAGCTGTGTGCAAGGCAAATGCCCCACCCACTGTACTATTGTTCCAGCCCCCTGAAAAGAGCATCTTGCTCTATCAATGCTGGCCACTCAACTGGACTTTTTTTTAGTTTTTTTTTGGGTCACACCCAGCAATGTTCAGGGGTTCCTCCTGGCTCTGCACTCAGGAATTACTCCTGGAGGTGCTTGGGGACCATATGGGATGCCGGGGATCGAACCGCGGTCGGCCGCATGCAAGGCAAACACCCTCCCCACTGTGCTGTCACTCGGCCCCTCAAATGAACTCTTAAGTAACTGTACTTTGTTACTTGAAGACTTAACAGAATAGTACTTAACTGTACTATTCTGGATGGATTATGGACATGATTGACGAAAATCATTTTTAAACAAGGACAAAACCACAAAAAGAAATGTCACAATCCAAGGGTTTTTGGCACATGTTGAATAATCAAATCTCAGCTATCACGCCCAGCAATGTGCTTTATTAAAACAAAACAACCCTCCTGAGTTACAACAGTCGCCTCCCAAACAAATGAAGAAGAGGGTTTAGAAGAGTTCATTGCTGGGTGATGTTGGAGTTGATTTATAAAAACCGGTTAGGGAAGAATGATTTCTCTTTTCTGGTTTTTGGACTACACCCATCTGTGCTCAGGCTTACTCCTGGATTTGCACTCAGGGATCACTCCCTGGGGCTCAGGGGACCATATGGAGTGCCCAGGCCAGCTGCGTGCATGTCCTGCCCTCTGGACTGTCTCTCCAGCCCTGGTATAATGATTTCTATATCCCACGGGACGTCAAAAGATCACGTGGCCGCCCACCTACAAGATGGTCAGACTTATTCGTCAAGACCCTAAATGAACTGTTTGAGGCTCTTCGTATTCCTGAAGCAACCAGATACCATTGGGCTACACTGGCACGTGATAGGGTCAAATGGAAACATTACTGGCGCCCGCTCGAGCAAATCAATGGATAATGAGGTATCAAGTGATCAAGTGATACACATTATTACTATTATTATCATTTATTATTATTATTTTTGCTTTTGGCAATGCTCAGGGGTTCCTCCTGGCTCTGCACTCAGGAATTACTCCTGGCAGTGCTTGGG
Organism: Cryptotis parvus; assembly: GCA_021461705.1. Lineage (NCBI taxonomy): Eukaryota > Metazoa > Chordata > Mammalia > Eulipotyphla > Soricidae > Cryptotis > Cryptotis parvus. The sequence goes on from JAJIBD010016886.1 coordinate 3,324, forward strand.
GGACCATATGGGATGCCAGATATCAAACCCAGGTTGGCTGCATTCAAGGTAAATGCCCTCCGTGCTATATTATTGCTCAGGCCCAACTATACGCATTATTAAGCCTACTGTGTCCTCTAAAATAAAGGAAGAAGGGCCGGAGAGATGGATAAAAGGGATAGCATGTACTTCGCATGCAGGAGGCCCAGGTTTGAACCAAGCACCAGAGTCCCCTGAGCACTGAACCCAGAACAGCCCTTGAGTACTGCTGGGTGTAAATCCAGGATCAATTCCTGAGTGCAGAGCCAGGGGTAACCTGTGAAGCATAGCTGGGTGTGACCCAAAAAAAAGCCAAAAAAAATTTCATTGAACACACCAATTAAAAACAATCTGATTTTTTTTCTTTTTTGGGTCACACCCGGCAATGTTCAGGGGTTTCTCCTGGCACTGCACTCAGGAATTACTCCTGGCAGTGCTCAAGGGACCATATGGAATGCCGGGGGATCGAACCCGGGCTGGCATGGGCGGGCCGCATGCAAGGCAAACGCCCTACCCACTGGGCTATCGCCCCGGCCCCAAAACAATCTGATTTTAAAACAGGCAAAAAATATTTTGAATTCTCCAAAGGGAGATACATAAGTGCCTACACAAAAAGTTTTCAACAGGATCAGTTGTTTGAAACAAAACTACTCATTCTCCTTTCATATTATTTTTCGTTCTTTTTTTTTTTTTTTATGGAGGGGGTCACACTCAGCAATGCTCAGGGTTACTCCTGGCTCTGCACTCAGGAATTACTCCTGGTGGTGCTTGGGGGACCATATGGGATGCTGGGGATCGAACCCGGGTCGGCCACGTGCAAAGGCAAACGCCCTCCCTGCTGGACTATCGCTCCGGCCCACTTGTCGGTTTTATTAGTAGGAATATAACTGCATGGATTTATGTTATTATCAGCATAGCAGAAAGTGACAGATCATCAGAAGCCAATAGGGTATGAAAAAAAGCAGTTCGCTAAATGCCTGCTCCTCGTTTGGGGGCAAAACTCACGGCGGGACAGAGATACAGGACAGAGATATAGGGTTGGGGGGCTTGCCTCGCATGCGGCTGACCCAGATTCGAACCCCAGCATCTCATCTGGCTCCCAAAGTTCCAGCAGGAGTGATTTCTTTCTTTCTTTTTTGCTTTTTGGGTCACACCCAGCGATTCTGAGGGGTTACTCCTGGCTCTGTGCTCAGTAATTACTCCTGGAACTGTGTGGGGAACCATATGGCCAGGAATCAAACCCGGGTTGGCTGCATGCAAGGCAGCGCCCTACCCACTGGACTATCACTCCAGCCCCCCAGGAGTGATTTCTTTCTTTTCTTTTCTTTTTTTCTTTTGGGTCACACCTGGCAACGTTCAGGGGTTATTTCTGGCTCTTTGCTCAGGAATTACTCCTGGTGGTGCTCAGGGGACCATATGGGATACCAGGGATCGAACCCGGGTCGGCCACCGTGCAAGGCAAACACCCTCCCGCTGTGCTATCGCTCCAGCCCCCAGAGTGATTTTTTTTTTTTTGCTTTTTTTGGGTCACATCTGGCAATGCTCAGGGGTTTCTCCTGGCTCTGCTCTCAGGAATAACTCCTGGCGGTGCTCGGGGACCATATGGGATGCCGGGGGATTGAACCGGAGCCAGCATGGGCCGGCCGCGTGCAAGGCAAACACCCTACCTGCTGGGCTATCACTCCGGCCCCAGGAGTGATTTCTGAGTAGAGACAGGAGCAAGGTTTGAGCACCCCCAGATATAACCTGAAAACAAAACAACAAAAACAACAGCATTGCAACAGCTGGGGAAATGGAGTATGAACTTCGATATTAGATAATATTATATCAATGTTCAATTTCCTGCTATAATTATATTGTGGTTATGAAAGAGAATTTCCTTGTTCTTCAAAAAGGCATAATTGTCCAGGGTTGTCTCTGGATTAATCCTATTTATTAAAACCAAAACATTGAAATTGCGTTCAATAAAAAGCATGGGACCTGAGTTAGACCCGCTGCTCTGCATGGGCCACTGTGGTGCAGAGAAGCTAGCCCAGGGCCTCATTCATGAAAAGAGTGTGCCCTGCCACCATGCTACGCCTTTGGCCCCAGATCCAGCTTTGCTTGTTTGTTTGTTTGTTTTTTTTTTTTTTTTTTGCTTTTTTTTGGTCACACCCGGCAATGCTCAGGGGTTACTCCTGGCTCTGCACTCAGGAATTACTCCTGGCAGTGCTCGGGGGACCATATAGGAAGCCGGGGATCAAACCCAGGCCGGCATGGGCCGGCCAAGTGCAAGGCAAGCCCCCTACCCGCTGGGCTATCACTCCGGCCCTCCAGATAGACCTTTGATCACTGATTCTGGACCACTTGTCCTGAGTCCTTCTCTGGGAACTCCTGGTCTTCTCAGGCAGCACTTCCAAACTCTGTTCTCAGCGTCTTTTATGACCTCCCACATCTCCTTACACAGTCCTTGATGCTAAATTTCTGTGATTTCATCCAACGATTTTGGCTGCTCTGTGCTCTGTGCACCAGATGTGTTTTCACTTAAGCACCACTTGGTCAGTTATGGAGTCCTCTTGGTTTTGTTGAGTAGGTTCTCTTTTGAAGTGTTCTTTGAAAATCTTTTTGAAGCTAGATTACACTCACTGTTGTACCTTCTGTATTTCTTGCAAAAGCTCACTGCTGTTCTTTGAATTCTTATTTTGAGGACTGGCCTCTATTTTTTTTTTAAGTCTTATTTCTATCTACTTTCCTTCCCTTTGCGTTGTTCTTGTCTGCAATGCCTGGGGCCCATCTGTATGTGGTGTAGGGCTCACACACTTGGCCTGGTGTTTACCAGGCATCACTCATGTTTTAGCTGGGGTGCTTGCACACACCTGGTTGTTCTCTAGAGACAGTACTCTCTGTGGCGGTGCCAGGTGTCCGCCACACAAAAGTACTGGGAACACACCCGACTCACTCGGGTAAACCACTGTACTACCTCTCTGGCCCCAGCTCTCTCAGCTTTTGAATTTGTGTGTGTGTGTGTGTGTTGTTGTTGTTGTTGTTGTTGGGTACTCCCAGCTATGATCAGGGCTTAATCCTGGCTTTGCACTCAGAATTTCTCTTGGTGGTGCTCCAGGGACCATAGGAGATGCCAGGGGTTGAACCGGGTCAGCTGCATGCAAGGCAAGCTCCCTATTGCTGTACTATCGCTCTGGCCCTTGAATTCTTACAGCTGTTGCTGTTTGTGCAGTAAAATTTTTCTTTGGCTTTAGGTAGCTTGGTTGTGTGTTTAGTCAGACTTCCTCAAGTAAAAGCTTGTGAGTTGGGGGATTTTTTTTTTTTTTTTGGGTCCACACCCGGCAATGCTCAGGGGTTACTCCTGGCTCTGCACTCAGGAATTACCCTGCGGTGCTCGGGGACCATATGGGATGTCGGGGATCGAACCCTGCGGCATGAGCCGGCCGCAAGGAAACCGCTGGGCTATCGCTCCAGCCCAAGTTGGGGGATTTTTACTGATTATTTCTAGTTGTTTTATAGTTAATGCTTTCATGGATTGTAAAAGGTGCGACTGCTTGCTGGCATTATTGCACCATCATCACCCCAAAGCCCCTTTATTTTGAGTAGCCTCGGGAGGGGGTGCAGAGGGGAGTTGGACAGGGATTCTGAAACTCCTGCCATGCTGCTGGTGGGTTGGACATGGGTCCTGCCCCCAGCGCCCAGCGCCAAATCGAGATGCTGCCTCTCACTCCAGTCCCTGTCACACGCGGAGCATGTATCACCAGGAAATGGCATCACTTGGTTTAGTTTTTAGGAGGAGTTAGGGGCGAAAATGCAGTCCTTCAGTATCAGCAGCTTTTGGAAATGCTCTCCAGAGCTGTCTTCCTGCAGTGCCCGGAGACGCGCCTGTCCACAGACCTGTCTGCAAACTGGTATCTGAAGCTTCCTGGAGTCTTTTTTTTTAATTTTAATTATTTTGCATTTTGGATCACACCTGGCAATACTTAGGGGGTTATTCTTGGCTCTGCACTCATGAATTATTCCTGGCGATGCTCAGGGGACCACATGGGATGCCGGGGATCGAACCCAGGCAGGCCTCGTGCAAGGCAAACGCCCTACCCGCTGGACTATCGCTCTGGCCGCCTTCCTGGAGTCTTGGCAAGTTAATCTTTATAAAGATCTCACTTTGACGGGCTGGAGCAATAGCCCAGCGGGTAGGGTGTTTGCCTTGAACATGGCTGGCCCATGCCGGCCCGGGTTCGATCCCGGCATCCCATATGGTCCCCTGAGCACCGCCAGGAGTAATTCCTGAGTGCAGAGCCAGGAGTAAACCCTGAGCATCGCCGGGTGTGACCCCCCCAAAAAAAAAAAAAAACAACAGATCTCACTTTGAGGCCAGATGCCTCCACTCTGTACCCCTGCTTTGATGGGCTTTGATGTGGTCTCTGTCCCATACTCCCAGCCCATCGGAGAAGGTATCTCTGCCTGTGATGAAGGCCCACAAAGTCATCTGAAAGTGTTCCACACCTTGTGCAGTGCACAACCAGTGCACCTGTACACGGTGGGCTCCCAGTCTAATAGTGAGAAGGAGGGGCAGAATTGAGGGGCACTGATAGGGTATAATCCAAATACGGTGGGTGTCAGGGTATGACCAGGGAATGATGGGGCTGTCAACAGCTGATGGAGAGTGGAGAAGCCTTTTAAGTTTTAGTCCTGCCAAAGACTCACTCAGAGCTGTTAGCCCAAAATCATGAGTGCAGTCTTAGAAATGACCCACTTTGGAGTGATCGTTGAGGTGAGTGCTCATGGCTGAACAAGGCTCTGAAAGCAAGTGCAGGCTGTGATGGGCCTACAAGGGGGCAGTGACAGGAACATGAGGAAGGTGGAGGCTCTGAGGACATGAGCACAGTGAGGGGTGACAGGAGGGGCCTGACTCAGGAGAAACAAAGTGGGGAAAGCAAGAGAAAACTCAGCGGCACATCCTTACGAGATGCAGCTCAACATCTCGTAATGAGAGAAAAGGCAAAACGGGGAGCAATTTGGTGAGTTGGTGGTTGGGGTTGGCCCTTCCACAGAGAAGAGCTCGGGCCTCTGCAGCTGGGAGTGAGGTGGGGGTCGGGTGCACCTAGATTTTATTTGGGGCGCCACACCTAGTCATGCTCAAGGTTCATGCCTGATGTGATCAAACCCAGCTCTTTTTGCGTCCCCTGCCTGGCCCGGCACCTTGATTTGGATGAAGTCTCGGTTGTTCTCTACAGTGTACTTGGGAGCAGGAATGTGCACTGACAGGCTTGGGTTGCATTTCAGAAGGGCCACCACACCCTGGAGGAAAGAGCATTTACTTCTTACAGGATAGTGACTGTCTCCAGACAAAAAGACCACATAAAGCCCAGAAAAGAAGTCAGCGAACAGAACAAAAGCGAACAGAGCGAAAGGAACTTTGCCTTGGCCAAGGTCGACCCTAGCCCAGTCTCTTGAGCATCACCAAGAGTGACTTCTGAGTGCAGGGCCAGAAGTAACCCCTGAGCACCACCAGGTGTCACCCCAAAACAAACTTTTTTTTTAATTGTACTACTGTGAGACATACAATTACAAAGATGCTCATGATTGGGTTTCTGTAATACATTGTTCCAGCACCCATCCCTCCACCAGTGCCCTATCCCACAACCAATGTCCCCAAATTCCCTCCCCCCTAACCTGCCTTTATAGCAGGCCCTTTTCCTTCCCCCCTCTGTCTCTGTCTGTCTCTGTCTCTGTCTCTGTCTCTGTCTCTGTCTCTGTCTCTCTCTCTCTCTCTCTCTCTCTCTCTCTCTCTCTCTCTCTCTCTCTCTCTCTCTCCCTCTCCTCTTACACATTGTGGCTTGCCCTACAGACATTTAGGGTTTATCATGTATAATCCCTTTGAACAAACACTTTTTTAAAACTCCAAAAGCAAAAGTCAGGAGAGAATACATTCACCCTCTCGAATACATTCTTACCTTGCTGGAGTTCTTTCAGTTTCCGCCAGGAACATCATGTTAACAATGTTTGTCATGTGATCTTCATTCTGTTGAGTTCCTTTCCTACTTTTTCAAATCTCAAATAGATGTTGAATTTCTCAAATGCTTTTTTATGGAGATGGCCATATTGTTTCATCCTTTGTTAATACGGTGTCTCACAGAGACCTATGGGTACTTATGAAACTACCCTTACACACTTGGAGTTAAGACCCATTTGATCTTCATGCATGATCTTTGGCATGTATTACCAACAGGTTTGCTAATATTTTCACTTCACTTGTATCACTTGTCTTCCTGTTGTTCATCAATTTGCTCACGCGGTCACCAGTAACATCTCCATATGTCCCCTGGGGCAAGTGTACCCCAGGGGTATCTGCTTGCTCCAGGAACAAGAAGAGCCCACATTCCTTCAGGTCATGGGAATGAGGACCATAATTGTTACTGGTTTTGGCATAACAAATAAAACACAGGTAGCTTGCCAGGCTACTGAAGAATTTTACTTTTATGCTTATTTTGTGGGAAAGGGGAGGGGGTGCTAAGAGATCACTCCAGATATAGTTCAACAGACCACATGTTGTGCCAGAGATGAACCCTGGTTGGCTGCGTGCAAGGCAAGCGCCCCTCCCCACTGGAGTATGTCTCTGGTTCCTGACTCTGTGCTCCTGGGAGTAGTGACCTGGAATGTTCTTTGACCTGTGATGTCCATGACTAGTGTCAGGGTTAACATAATGCCAGCCTTATAAAATGATTTCCCCCTCCCTTCTGTTCTTATAATGGCGGGGCACATGATCTTTGCACACCTGATTGCAATGCTCACCAATTGTCTCACTTTAGTCATGCTGTGTGCACTCCTTCTGTCGTGGTGCTTGCAATTTGTGGTGGTATGTGCAACAGCCCCGAGGGCCCAGATGGTGGGTCACACTCAGCACATGGGTGGGGCCATGGATCCAACTCCCAACCTTACACATCACAGCAGGAACCCTCTCTCTGAGCCTTCCCCAAGCCCCCCTTGTAAATGAATTTAGAAAAGTTCCTCTTACCATTTTATTTTTTTAAAACAAAATTAAGGCGGGGCCAGAGCGATAGCCCAGCGGGTAGGGTGTTTGTCTTGCATGCGGCCGGCCTGTGCCGCCCGGGTTCGAATCCTGGCATCCCATATGGTCCCCTGAGCACCGCCAGGAGTAATTCCTGAGTGCAGAGCCAGGAGTAACTCCTGAGTGTCACCGGGTGTGACCCAAAAAGCAAAAAAAAAAAAAAAAAAAAAAAAGAGCAATTAAGGCTTGTTATAAAATTCTTCTTTGAATTTGTGGTACAGTTGAAAAAGTAAAGCTGCTGGATGTGACCCTGAAGAGCCCCCATCCCTGCCCTACAAATTACTATCATTTCCACTACAAGTGATTCCCTGAGCATGGAGCTCGGAGTGGTCCCTGAACCCTGCTGGGCCCAGAATAAAATGAAAACACAAACACACGTTATGTTGTTTGCTCTTCCCCAAACCTCTTGACCTATCTTTGTTTTCACAAATATTCTTTTCACTGCTGTTGGAATCATTTGCACTGTCCTGTCTTAGAGCTCTCTTGGGTATGCACAGCTGTTCTTCTGCTTCGTCGAACCTGCCACTGAACACTGAGTTATTATTCTCTAGCATGCAATCTACTTGGTACTTGCTTACATTTCCTCACCTTGTTGACGTTCTTGCTGCTTATACATTTTTTTTCAATAAGCATGTTGATAATCTTTACCTCTCTTTGATCTCTATCAGGTAAACCATTTACTGTTATCTAATTAGGGTGTCATCTCCATTCCCCGCCCCCTACACTTTTATTAGTTCTTTCACTTCAAAGATTTTCCTGTCTTACTTGCCCCATACATGAAGACAATCCTCCCATTGTTGAGGGTGCTGAGAACAGTCTTTCCAACTGTTGCTGATCAGTAGAGCCCCAGATTCAATCCCAGCCACAATCCCAGCTCAAATGTGTGAAGGTTCCTAATTGTCAGTGCAGGGCCGGGCTGACTGGTCAACTGATGTGTCTCCAGGAAGACTCGTAGGAGCAGATGCTCTAAGACTGTCTTTTTTGGGTCACTTCTGGTGGCGCTCAGGGAATACTCCTGGTTCTGCACTCAGGAATCACTCCTGGCAGTGCTCAGGGAACCATATGGGATGCCGGGATCAAACCCCACATGCCAGGCAAGCACCTTACCCATTGCACTCTCTCTAGCCCCTAATTTTGTTTTGTTTTGAGGCCACATCCAGTGGTGCTCAGGACTTATTCCCGGCCCTGTACTTAGGGATCACTCCTGGAGGGCTCATGGTACTATATAGGATGCTGGGGATCAAACCTAGATTGATCATGTGCAAAGCAAGAGCTCTGCCCACTGTACTCTCTAGCCCTGATGTCCTAAGTTTAACAAAAACATCTCGATCTTTCCAAGCCATTGCTGTGTCAGGTGCCAGGACAAGTGAGTGTGTGCTTGAGCCCTTTAGGGTGGGATCTCCATCCACCATGGCTCTGTAGCTCCTGACACGGTCCCATGGTTTGCAGAATCTGGTGTTTTGGGACAATTCATCTCTCCTATCCATGTTCCAAGTTAGGGCACAGGGAACAGAAGAGATAGTACAGCAGGTAGGGTACTCGCCTTGCAAGCAGCCAACCCGGGTTCCATCCCTGTCATTTCATATGGTCCCCCACCAGGAGTGATGCCTAAGCACAAAGCCTGAGCAATGCTGGTTGTGACCCCCACCCCACCCCCAAATTAAGATGTACATATGTGGTTATATCTACACATTCAGGTTTACTCTCTTGTAGTGGGACATCAGATACTTTTTTTAAGCTTCTACCTCTAATTTACCTATATCTTAACACAGAAGACAAGAAAGCATATTTAGAATTACCCTCTGCAGCTCTGAGGAAGAGACTCTCTCAATCCTTCCCTGGGAAAGAGGACAGGGATAGTTTTCTTTTAACTCAAAGACTGTGTGTGTGTGTGGGGTGGGTGGGTGGGTGGGTGTGGGTGCGTGTGGGTGGTAGGGGGACTAGAGAGATATAGTACAGCACTTGGCCTGCATGTGGACAAGTGGGAAGTGATCCCTGACACCCCATATGGTCCCCTGAGGCCAGAACCAGGGGTAAGCCCTGAGCACCACCCAGTATGGCCAGACAACAAACAAAAGACAAAAATGGCAAAAACATACCCATCTTTTTGTTTGTTGTCTGCCTGATCACTGTGTCACTGTCTTCCCATTCATCATCGATTTGCTCAAGCGGGCACCAGTAACATCTCCATATGTCCTGTCTCATGCTACTAGAGCCCAAGTAAGAATCTGCTCCTGTGCCCACACATTTCTAGAGAGTTTTCTTATTTTATCTTTTGCTTTTTCTTTTTTTTTTGGGTCACATCCAGTGATGCTCAGGGATTACTCCTGGCACTGCATGGGAGAACCATATGGGATGCCGGGGATCGAACCCGGTTGGCCATATACAAGGCAAAGGCCTTACTCGCTGGAATATCACTTCAGCCCGAGTTTTCTTCTTCTTCTTCTTCTTCTTCTTTTTTTTTTTTTTTTTTTTTTGCTTTTTTGGGTCACACCTGGCAATGCTCAGGGGTTTCTCCTGGCTCTGCACTCAGAAATTATTCCTGGCGGTGCTCGGGGACCATATGGGATGCCGGGATCGAACCCAGGCCGGCACAGGCCGGCCGCGTGCAAGGCAAACTCCCTACCCGTTGAGTTTTCTTCTTTAAAAAAATTTTTTCCTAGGGGCTGAAGTGATAGTACAAAGTATAGGAGACTTGTTTGCACGTCGCCAACCCAGGTTCAATCTTATTTGGGGAGTTGGCAGAAGGACAATCTCTATTACACCCACAGTGGCGGAGAGGGCGAGGGGAGACAAAGGACCCACACTGAATTTTGAGTGCAAAAAATAAATATAAAATTTATTAAAACACCCACAATATTTTAAAGATACCAGGAGTAATACAGTTCACAAACCAGCTGTTTGTGTAAATTATAATAAAATACAAATCAAAAAGGATACATACTTGCAATTTCTAGGCACCCTAAATTAAATTTACTGAAACACTGGGGAGAAGGGAGGGTAAGGAGGGGTAGTTCAGGAGGCAAATCAATATAGTGGGAGAGAAAATATTAACAAAAAGGTAAAAATTATACAAAATAAAATTATCAGCATAAATTTACTGTACTAAGAATATCTACAGTTTAATAATACATCCTATTGCCTTGAGACATTGCAAAAAATCTACCATTCATCCATCAACCCCAGATAAACTTCATTTCAAGTAGCCACAGTTACAAAGTCAAGACGGAATATTCAAGTATGGTTGTGAAGTTCACCTCCATTGGAAGCCAAGTAACCAAACAGGAATTCAAAGAAGAAATGAAATACACCAGAAAGCTACAGGGGATAAGTCTAAATGCGTGAAGACCACCGAATGACCTGCCCTTGCCTCTGAATTAGACTATGTGAAAAGAAATGACACCACTCCTGTTTTTCTCCTCCTTTCCCCCCCTCAAACAAAACAAAACAAAACAAACAAAAACCAAGTACCGGAATCAAGAAATTTCGGATGTTTGAAGGAGCCAAACAGTATTGTTTTTTAATTCCCCTTGTGAATAGTGATGAGTTATCCCTGAATGACGTGGGTCAAAATGAGAATAGAGCAAACAGTATCGCTACAAAAGCATCCCTGATATCAGAAGAGAAGCAAGCGAGGAAGTAGGCCAAATCACTGCGCCGATTCTTAGGCAAAAAGCAACGTTAACCTTGCATTTCTGTGCTCCGTCTGCTCAGGGAGAAGCCTATTGCTTTAGTCTTGTTGGCGGCTCTGTGAGAGAAGGGACGGGGAAGGGCATGCCGTGAGAGCGGCCGCACACGTGGAAAACAACTCTGCACCCAGGGGCGTGGGACTGTATAACCTACGCTGGGGTCTGCACCTCAAAAAAATACTCATTTTGGTCCAGGGGTGCGCTGAAGTTGGTTGGGTCCCCAGCAGATACAGCTGGTTCATGAAAACTAGGTTTGGAGGAGTCGTTTCAAATGACAGCAACAAGGATGGAAAAGCTCAACAAGATGGGCACAAAGAAATTCACATTTTATTCAAAAGCAAAGCCTGAACATGGAAATAGTCAACCACATCCCTCTGTTTTGGGGCAAGCTGCCGATGCTGCCATTTTAACCGCTGAAGAACGAGAATTCAAACGACCTCCGAGTCCTCGAGGTCAACCACATCATCTGACAACCTTTGGGTCCCAATCAGAACCCCCTGGGTGGGGAGGTGTCTCCTGAAATTGTCATGTCGTCCCTGTTCTTGAGGTATTTAACAAAATGCATCATCGTGACACGAATGGAGTTTCCTGTTGCATCTTTTTTGTTTGTTTTAGAACCAACTTTTGTGGACCCGAGAAATGAGTAGCACCAACTAAAAAAAAAACGGCTTCCTCAGTGGCACCAAGTGAGCAAAAGCTCCATCCTTGGAGTTGAACGTGAGGGGTTACCAGTGAGGCAGACAGAAGCAACGCGAGGGCAAAGGCGGTGAGGATCAGTGAGGCCCCTGTCCATCACGGGCCCAGTCAGTGCCAGGTGAGGAAGGAGCAGCACCCCCTCCACTGTGGCTATGGAGCACCTTTGGGACTCTCAGGGCTACCTGCACGCACCCTGGACTGCAGGGAGGAAGCGGTGCGTCCTCAGCTCTGAGAAGCCTGCCAGGGCAGGAGAGCCAGGGGGACCCCACCGCCCCTTCATCCTTTCTTCCTTTAGTAGGGCTGAGAGGAGCAACCTGGGACCCAGCAGGCAGTCCCGTCCCCACCCGCAGGAAGGGGGCTGGCTGCCTTTTGTGGGTCTGTTTGGCCTCTGAGGGATGAACGATCAAACACACTGCTAGCGCAGTTACAGTATGGTAAACAGAGGTCAGAGGGAGACAGCACCAAAGGGGAAGGGGGACGGAGTAAGCCAAGAGACACTGAGCCCACCGTGTTTTTGGTTGGTTGTGGTTTCAGAGCATTGATAGCACCTCAGCAAGACAGGATCAGGGACAGTCACATTAAAAACACCATAGCACCATTTTATTTAGACGATTTCAATTCATAAAAATGCTTCCTAGTCCATAAAACACACGTCAGTAACAAAAAGAAAAGTATTGGTTGAGGCACATCAGGGGCATCGTTTTCCACCAGCGCCGCCTTGGGGTGAGACCTGGTGGGGTGGTTGGTTCAGCGCCACCACGTCAGCTCGGACTTCTCCAGAAAATCAGGTTATCTACACCGTCATCCACCCTCACACACCCACCAATGCTGGAGACAAAGCAATCGAGCACCACAACTTCTTCCCTTGCCCTTGCTGTTTCTGAAAGAGGCTGGTGGAAGGACCGGGAGGAAGAAGGGGGGCAGGGAACCACCCTCTTCCCTCGCACACCACTGTCATCTCGGCGGGGGTCACGCGTACCCACAAAGCCAGGGTGCAGGAAACAAAGGCCCTGCTTAAAAAAATCATCCAAACAAGTCAAACGCTCACAAATTACCTCCAAATCCACGAAACACCTTCCCGCCAAGATTTCTCATAATGATTTCTTGAGCTAGCACCAGTTATTTTGTGAAAACCTGCGCAAAGCAATATATATGTACTTTTTTTTTAATTTTAAAAACCTCTTAACAAAACTCTGCAAGCATTTTCCTTGTGCACGAAAGGCAGGGACAACGAAAGAGAAGAGGAGGCGAAGGTCAGCACTGCACGTGGACGGTGTCTGTGGACAGGGGACACTGGGAGGTGACTGGGATTCCATCATTTTCGGTTGCTATAATATGACTCTTTAAAAACTTGGTCATGCTGTTAAGGTTCTTTAGTTGCCATGGCTTTATTATTTTTTTTTTCTTCTCATGATAGAAATGTCTGTTAATCATCTTTAGGACTTAAAAAAATGATAGTGCCAGTAAAAAATAAAAATTTGATTTTTCTCTTTAAGAAACCTTCAGCAGCAAAGGGGAGATAAAGAGCTGTGCATAGTTACTTTTAAATATATGTCTAAAGCATGCTAATTTTAATGACTGAGATTTGAGGTAGGTTAGACGTGTAGTGTGTACAGATCAGCACGGGCTAGAGCGCGGCAACAGCACCACCTAATTTCTGAAACACCACTCGCTGGGGGTTGGGAACAGCCAATGGAGACCGCCTCGACTAACCTCTCAGCAGCCTGCTTGCTAATCCAGTAATTTATGAACCAAAGGTCGTTTGAGCTGGGGGGGGGGGGGTGGGGGGACAGACATCACATGCTTTTAGCGTGTACTGGTTTCTCCTGTTATTATCTAATGGCTTTTCTACCAAAGGGTGGCAAGGGAAGGGGCTATTGAACACAGTCACAAAATTCACACGTGTCAGCTCTCAGAATCACCTGGGTTACACTCGGGACCTTCCAAACCAACAGCCAACCTGGGGCTTTCACGGGCCAGACAGACGTCACATTCTCCAAATGTTTCGCAAAATATTGTATTTCTTGCTTAAGATCATTTAAAATGAAGTTTTCAAGGCACCCCCGCATCTACCTAAGCACGAGTCAAATGAGACCTGCATAAAAGTACTGATGCGATAAGCAAAATAGCATTTAAAGGACCCAACTTTCCCTCAAAACTAGAAAATTTGCATGCTCATTAAAGTCTCTGCTTCCTTTAGTTTGTCACACTGAAGGTCAGAGGTTATCCTATAAATCTGAGTTCTGAATAATTCTAAATCCTGATAAGCTCTTGGGTATTTATTTCAAAAGCAATAATATTTCATTTTTTTTGTCCTGTAAAATAAATGCAACTTTTACAGAATATGGTAAAAGTGAAGGATAGACAAAGCACGTTAAATATTCAGCTACTATTTACAATTTCTCCCACAATTACATGTTAAAACATACTTTTTTTTTCAAGTTGCTGTTTAAATCTAGGCAAAAGTGCTTAAAAAAATCTTTCACTATTTACAGTTAAAACCAGACCACATAAATGCTCAGGACATCTTACAGCAATTCACCCGCCAGTGCCTCTGGAAAAGTCACAGCAACACCCAGCGCGTCAGTTCTCAGCTCTTACACAAGGCACCTGGAACGTCAGGAACTTGCCTTTAGCATCATCATCTGATTGTTAAAACTCACGAACCTCTGATCAAAACTGCTCAATAAATATCTGATGTTCGCCTCGGGGCTTGGCTGTCAATTCCCCATGCGGCCACACTCCCCGTGTGTCCTTGATGAACAGCCTCCCACCCTCACCACACACGTCCACGTGGGTAAGGTAGCCCAGTGAGACTCTCTGCTAACACCA
>JAJIBD010016887.1:0-17841 GCA_021461705.1 Cryptotis parvus
GTGATAGTACAGTGGGTAAGGTGTTTGCCTCACAAGCAGCTGACCAGGGTTCGATCCCTGGCATCCCCTGAATACCGCCAGGAGTAATTCCTGAGTGCAGAGCCAGGAGTAGCCCAAAAAGCAAAAAAATAAATAATTTCCTCTTTGTTTTCCTAATTTTTTTTTGGGGGTAAAACCTCCTCTCAGGGATAGAAATAACAAAATGTCTATGTTGGGGCCTGAGCGATATCACAGCAGGGAGGGCATTTGCCGTGCATGTGGCCAACCTGGGTTCAATCCCGGCATTCCATATGGTCCCCTGAGCACCGCCAGGAGTAATTCCTGAGTGAAGAGTCAGGGGTAACCCCAGAGCATTGCCGGATATGACGCCCCTAAAAAAAAAGTAAAAAAAAAAAAGTATTATATATTATATATATTTCTTTGGGCTTCTGAAAGAAAAAAGACCACAACACTTTTAAGGAAAAACCAAAGCAGACTTGTTTTCTGCTTCTGCCGCTCCATTTTCCCAACTGAAACTAAAATAGTATTTGATGTTCCTGAAATCACTCCATATTGCATTGTCATCAACTGTCCTGCGGAAAGTTTTTAAAGACAAATATAATTTATACTAAATTTACTAACAATCATATTAACAAATATAATACACTTGCCAATTATTATGAATAAAAATGAATAAAATTGAATAAAACCATCAAGTTAGATCTTAGTGAAATGGGACCTCAAAGCTGGAAGATGCCATTTCTTCCAATGGGGATTAGCATCTCCGATGTCCTTAAATTCCTTGATTAATATTCCCTGGTAACATTTTGATCATGACCACAGCTCAAAGGGACAACGGTTGTTATGATGAGTTTGCTGGATGTTAAATTAATTATTTCTGGGAGCGTGTCGTGCTGGGGATGGAACCTTGGGTACCCACATGCAAGGCACACCCTCACTGCTGAACCATATTCCTGGCTCCTGACTATTTTCAATTCCATCTACGTGGCTCTCATTTAATACAAGGCTATTTAGCCTCCACTTCATTTATACCTACTTTTGAGGGTTTTTTTTTAGTTAGGAATGGACTATATGTATGAATGATAGCTTATGATAGTAATTCTAGTAGAAATTTCCCATCTTGAAAATACCCTTTTACCTGGTGAAGATAAGCCAGCTCTGTAATAAAGAGCTCCCAGATGATGCTAAACATGTAAGTAAACAGGCCAGTGTACCATCTTTACACACTAAAGGGCACAGGACTACAACTCACCAAGTCTGAGTCCCAGTGCGGCACCCTCTGCCCACATGGTGAAGTGTGCAGTCTCTGACCAGCGAGATCCTTGATAGGGGTTCGAGAATCCGACTGAATTTATAGAAGGGGAACATGTGAACCCACCATTTAATGTGAAGACCTCTTCAAAGGGGTGCAATTGATGAAATTTTCTTTTACCAATACAGAAAATGAAATTCTTTTTATCAGTATGTATATATATATATATATTTTTTTTTTTTTGCTTTTTTGGGTCACACCCGGCAATGCTCAGGGGTTACTCCTGGCTCTGCACTCAGGAATTACTCCTGGCAGTGCTCAGGGGACCATATTGGATGCAGGGGGATCGAACCTGGGCGGCATGGGCCGGCCGCATGCAAGGCAAACGCCCTACCTGCTGGGCTATCGCTCCGGCCCCTCAGTATGTATTTTTAATGATTGCTTGTTACAAATAATGCCAACATAAAAAAGTGTTTGCTTGCCAAACTATTTCTTTCTTTTCTTTTTTTTTGCTTTTTTTTTCGGTCACACCCGCAATGCTCGGGGGGACCATATGGGATGCCGGAGATCGAACCCAGGCCGGCACTGGCCGGCTCGCGTACAAGGCAAACGCCCTACCTGCTGGGCTATCGCTCCGGCCCCCAACTATTTCTTTTAAATATGTATTTTTAAATTTTATAGTATTCCTGCTGGCTTTTCACTGAGCTTTGTGGTCATTTTTTTGTTTTGTTTTAGTTTTGGGCCCACACCTGGTAGTGCTTAGGAGCTACTCCTGGCTCTGTACTTGGGGATCACGTCAGGTGGTGATCAGGGGGAACCATGCACTGTGGGGAATTAAGGTGGAGTTGGCCACATGCAAGACAAGTGCCTTAACCCTTAAACTTAACTCCCTAGCCCTTGAGGCAATTTTTAAACACTGACAATTATCTAATTTTATTTTGCTTTTTTTTTTTTTTTTGGGGGCGCCACACCCTGCAATGCTCAAGGGTTACTCCTGGCTCTGCACTCAGGAATTACTCCCTGGCGGTGCTCAGGGGACCATATGGGATGCCAGGGATCGAACCGGGCCGGCACAGGCTGCGTGCAAGGCAAATGCCCTACCTACTGGGCTATCGCTCCGCCTCCTACAATTATCTAATTTTAAAAAATCTGTCCTAGAGCCCATATTGTTTCCAGGGAGATGCCACTTCCAGTGTAAATGGCCATTTCAATAGGTCCTACAAAGAAATGTCTTATTTTTTGCCTTTTTGGGCCACACCCAGCAATGCTCAGGGGTTCCTCCTGGCTCTGCACTCAGGAATTACTCCTGATGGTGCTCAGGGGACCATATGGGATGCCGGGAATGGAACCTGGGTAGGCCACTTTCAAGGCAAACACCCTACCCGCTATACTATGGCTCTGGCCCCTTTTATTGTTTCTTTAGTTTTAAGTTTTTAAATTTCAGGGCCATGCCTATGGTGCTCAAAGGCTACTCCTGTCCTGGTGCTTGGGAGTTATTCCTGGTGATGTTGGAGACCATGGTGTCAGGCTCAACCCCCTGCGTGTAAAGCACGCACTCCGCCAGTGGGCTACTCCTCTAGTCCCCAAATGTCATTTTTACTCATGCGTTGGGTTGCTTAAATATTTCTCTAAGATTTTTAAATACTTTTCCTCTGATGGCTGGAATTCCCAGCATCTACTCTGGTGCCTTCCTATTTAATCTATTGGCTAAAGGGTATTCATGATAATACAACTAAAGACAAAATAAGTTGTTCAAAAAAAGTATGGTTTTAACTGAGAGAATATATACAGTACAAATTGCCCTGAGCAAGGAATGAGGGGACTTGAATTCACCTCCTGATTCTGCCACGGTTTGCAGGTTGGCCTCAGGCAAGTCTCTCTTCACACCGGTCAAATAATGAAATTGGCTCTATTTAAGTTATCCTCTACCTCTGTTTCCATTTACTTATTATTTTTGTTTTAATGGTAAAAACACCTTCTGGGAGTTGTGTTAAGCACCTGAAGGGCACAGAAGGTTTACTGGTTTTAAGGTATTATTTTCTTCCAACTGTGGTCCAGGATCACTTGAATAAAGATTACTTGGGGATTTGTTTTCTCCCTAGCTAAACTAGAACCTCCTAAATTGAGGGCCCAGTTTCCGCATTTATTCCCAAGCTCCTCAGTTATTTGCCTGTACCCTAATGCTTGAGAACCCCTGGTCTTAGAGAATGAGAGCTGAGAGGGAGGGTGTGGCGCTTGCTCCAGCCTCTCGGAGTTCCTAAGCTCAACACCACCCACAGCGAGGCAGAGAAAAGAGCTGCTCCCTTCCACAGAGCTGTCAGCCTCAAGGCGGCGGCCCCTAGTCGCTGTGTTCCCTAACAACGCACAGCAGGTCTTCATATTAGTTCTTGGTCTGGACACCCAAGTCACTATTGAAGTTAGACAGTCGGTTCTCCCTCACTAATGAGAGAGTTGAACTGGTGCCAACGGATTTGAGGAAGAAAGATGAGTAAAGAGGCTCGTCTAGAAAAACACCATATGGGATTCAAAGGATCTGGCAGAGAAAACTGACATCTAAGTGACTTTGTTCTCGTCACTGCGCCAGAGAGAGCACTAGTCTAATAAATAAATCCTTTTCTATACGGAGTCCATCCCTCTCCACGTTCCCTCTCTACTGCTGTCAGTAGGGTCATAATACCAAGGAAGAACACATGCCAGGGATTTTTAAGTTCATAAATAAAAAAAAACACGAGAGATGGCAATATTTTTTTTCCTAGATCTTCCTAACAGAATCCCTCTTACGGTAAAAAAAATTATAATTTTGACAGAAAGACATTTTGTTGCAAAACTATCCAACAGTAGTGAGAATAATGCCATTATCTGTGCTCTCTGTAGAGCGAGATATTAGCAACTTTAAAGGCCAAACATACTGAGAAGTCCAGATAAAATTTCTCTTATCAACAACCAGTGTGCCAATATCAAACCTCTGGGCTTTATTCAGTACGACGGTCACGGCTTTCTCCCGCCACAACCTTACTCCTGCCAAATGTTCATGACGTGCACACCAAAACAACAGCAATGAAGTAAAGGTAATGCGATGAATCCGCGGGCGTCACCATGCAAACGCCCAGCAGAACTGGAGGTCAATGGCACAGATCAGCAGGGCCGGAGGAATGCTGCAAAGACGCTGCTGCAGGGTCTCACCTGGTGACGCCCCATGAGGCCCGAGGGCTGCGCACTCAGGCCGTGGGGATGTACGCTCATGGACCCACAAGAACCAGGATCTTGACCCAAACTTATAAGAGCTTCTAAAAAGAAAATACTTCACCTAAATGGAAGTAATTTATAAGTCACATACCAGAGCAGTTCCTTATTTGATGTGAGTTGTGCCTAAAACTTTGGCTGATACAAAGAAACCCGTCCACTAAGGCACCCTGAGGCGATCTGACAGTGTGTTGGAGAGAACTTTGTTGTCAGGACCACGTCGTTGTGAGAGTACAGAGAGCGGATGACCCGCAGGGGACTGGCCTCTCGGGGCAAGCAGTCAATGAGCTCGCTGCATTGTTTGTCGAAACCCAGCAAGCGAATCCCGTAGCCATGCGGGGAAGAGATCATCCGCCCGTCAGGGCTGAAGCAAAGTTCTTTGATATAGCCCCTGCCTACGTTAGCTTCTTCGATATAATGAGTCAGTCGCAGAGAACAACGAGGCGAGACCGGTCGCACGGGAGCTCCCCTCCTGGAATTCATAGACACAGGTCCACTAGAAGTAGAGAAGAAAAACAAATCAAAGTTATAGCCTCCCAAATTATGCTACAGATACTCCTTCATTTTTAAAAGCTCAAAACTGCTAAACCATTCAAAATTGCCCATACCGAACTGCTGCAATAAATCTTAATTCAGAGGAATACTACCCCCCCCCTCTCCAGACTAATAAAACTTGTAGACCCAATTATCTGTTTATCTTCATAAGCTCAGACTATCCTATCCGGTAACACTTTACATTCTTTTGGTATTTTCAGGGGTGTTGTTAGACACGTGGTGATGTTCAGGGTCACTCCCAGAGGTGGTGGTGAGGAAAGGAAGCTGGAGTGAGAGTACAACAGGCAGAGTTTTTGCCTTGCATGCAGTCGACCCGGGTTGGGTTCCCAGCAGCCCATCTGCTCTCCTGAGCACAGACAGGTGTCACCGACCCCTGAGCACCGCCAGGTGCGTGACAACACTCCCAGCCCCCAACACCCCCCAAAGACATCAGTGGTGCTCAGGGGACCACATGAGGCACAAACTTGGTAGTTTGCAAATCAAAGTGTCTTATGCCTGTACTATGTCTCTGGCCAAAGTCTTATTCTCTAAGGCCACTGTGATCACTATACGATAATTTCTTAATCTTGGCATGACAGAAATTCTAGGCTGAAGACATTCAAGCCCCAGCGTGCCTCTCCGGCACGATTCCAAAGCTCTCTGTAGAGCTAAGGTGACTCTGGGAGACTCCTGCTTTCCAGAGGGACGGCAACAGTCGAGATCTTCCCCTTTCCACCAGCTTCGTCCCTTTCTTCCCCAAAAGTTTCCCTTGTTTTTTCACCTGTTTATTTTTGGTTTGGGGGCCATACTCAGCAGAGTCCAGGGACTACTTAGAGTTTGTTGCTTAGAGGTCACTACTGATGGTGCTCGGGGGACTGCACTGGTGCTGGGATGAACCCTGACCTCTCGCACGCAAAGCAATTGCTCTAGCGTGTGAGCGCTGCGTTCTCTTTGCCCTGGTTTTCCCTGGTTTTATTTCATTTCTTTCTTTTTTCTTTTTCCTCCGGTTTTAAAAAAGAGAAAAGTTGGGGACGGAGTGATAGCACAGCGGGTAGGGTGTTTGCCTTGCCCACGATCCCCAGCATTCCATATGGTCCCTAGAGTATGATCCAGAATAGTTCCTGAGTGCAGAGCCAGAAGTAACCCTGACTTATCAAAATTTTACATTTAGCATCACTGGGTATCACCCACAACCAAGACAAACAAATAAGAAACTCAGCCACTGGGCTGAAATTTCTCAATCATATGTTTGTTATATAATAAAGGTTTTTACCTAACAGAGATAAAGGGTGTAGGAATTTAGAAGCTGCTATTGCCCATTTTGCCATACTCAGGCTGGAGTGGAGGGAGGAAAAAGGTTGTGTGTGTGTGTGTGTGTGTGTGGTGATGAGGGTCACAAAAACTGGCAGCACTCAGGGCTTACTTATGGCTCTGAACTCAGGGGTCACTATTAGCAGGGCTCAGGGTCTTGGGGATGGAACCTGGGTGGGCCGGGTGCAAGGCCCACGCCCTACCCACTGTACTGTCTCGCTGGCCGCAGGAAAAGGGCTCTGAAGGTAGAAACAGCATAAGCACACAGGGCAGGGACACTCTGCTTGCCCAGCTGTAGGTGGGGAGCTGCTGTCCGTACCTCCTGGTCATCAGTATTGCTCGAGCACCGGAGAAGAGTGGCCCAGCCTTTTGGGTGCAGCTGTAAGGATGTGATGCAGTTCCCACGGTCTCTCTCACCAGGAACCTCAGGGGTTAAGACTTCAAGACTGTTTCGTGGGGAAACACCTACAATAAAGAAAGTTGAAAGATGTTACTTGTTTTCTCCAAAGCAGAAATGATATTTGATTTCTGGCCAGCCACCCTCATGCCTTCGGTGCCTTCACTCATACTTCTCTGTTCCTGCTCCCTGAGATACCACACAGAAAAGAACCTACGGGCCTCAGTGGATAGGGGTGACAGGTCTGAGGTGGTGGGATGGGGGAAAGTGTGATGGAAGAATCTTGAGTTCCCCCTCATCAGGGAATCCTTTAATGCTTTGGAGCAACATATAGGAAGCTCTTTAAGTAGCTGAAATTTGAAAATAAGCTATTCAAATTTTCAACCTACCTTCTCTTTGTGAGGCTCGCGACATGTGTTTCTCAGAAGACGAATTAGAATCATTATGATGACAAGGCGAAGCAGAGACTCTAGGACCAGATGAACTTGATGAAGTGGTCAGATCTTGAAAATACAAAACAGCCTGACAGTTAACCCAGGAAAACTCTCATAGTGGCTCTGAACCTACTTTGACAGGGGCCAGCAGGGCTGCCTGGCGGAGGTCAGGGGGCTGCACAGGGATCCTGCTTGAGACCGTGCATGTGTGGTTGGACACTACCATGAGTCACATTCCCTATGTCTCTTCTTTTTATCTCGTTGAACTATACTGTGAAAGTGACTCACAATTTCTCGCTAAGTACCAGTTCCTTTTCTATTTTTTCTTTTTGGATCACACCCGGTGATGCTGAGGGGTTACTCCTGGCTCTGCACTCAGGAATTACTCTTGGCAGTACTCAGGGGACTGTATGGGATGCCGGGGGTCAAACCTGGGTCATCCTAGTGCAAGGCAAATGCCCTGCCTGCTGTGCTATGGTTCAGGGCCCTGTTTTTTGTTTTCTTTGCCACATTGTTGAATTATTTGCTTGCCCTAGGTTTTTGTAGTGCTAATGAGGGATTGTTTCTTCTCCTTTCTACAAGCCTTTTGCATATACTTATGCTAAGGGTTTGTTCTTGTATAAACACAAAACAATAGTCAGGCAGTACAGTGGTGACTTATTTTAGCTCTAAATTATTTACTCCTGGGTTTCCGTCATATTTTCCAAATATAAGCCTCAGTACTGTTTGGACTGATCTTATCCCATAGAGGTCCTCTATGAGGGACTGGATGGTACCAGGAAAAGAACTCACCCCTGGCTTCGATATGGGGCAACTTTTTGAGTAAGCCCTGCTCTGACCCAAAGTTTAGAGCAAAGGTCAGAACAGCTTTGTTCTGACATAAGATAAGCTGTGAATTGCCCTGCAGCAGAGCAGAGCATTTAAGACAGTTGTTGGACATAGGACCCTGAGGGGGATGGAAATGATCAATCTGGCTAGGGGAGCATAGTCTGTATCATATGACTTGATCTCCCGAAGAAAGATCACCCTATATATTTAATCTCTGGTGTGGTTATATATGCCTGACTCTCTCACTGTGTTTATACAAGATTACTAAAAATATTATTGAAATGATTGCTTGATAGCCTAGGGGAGAGAAGAGCAATGCTCTACCTTAGCATTTCAATAGTCTTGGGAAGCAGAGGTGTGGGCCCCCTGGGGATTTTGGACTGTGTGAGGAAGTTGTTTTTCACCTTTGGATATGTGCCAGCCTCTGCATAAAATATATCTCTTGCAGTTCGGGGGCTCAGAGAGGCCGTCAGTGGGAGAAGCTGTTGGTGTGGAGTTGGAGAGTGTGTGTGGCAGTTGGTGTAGAGTGGAGCTGGAAGCAAAAGCCTTGGATTTTCTAAACTGTGCTCATGGCTCTTTGTCCACTGACTGGAGGGGACAGTCGCCGGCCCCAAACGTGATCAGGGAACCTGACGGACCCCAATCAGCCCCAACACCATACCAGGTGATGCTCAGGGGTTACCCCTGGTTCTGCGCTCAGGAATCACTCTTAGTGGTAGTCAGGAGACCATATGGGATACCAGGGATGGAACTGGAGTCAGCTGTGTGCAAGGGAAGCACTTTAGCTGCTGTACTCTCTCTCCAGCCCCAGTACTAAGTCTCTTTCTGAAAGGCTTTATACCAGTGACTTAAGTAAAATAAAAATGAAAAATTCCAGTAAGTATAAGAGCATCTTTGGTTCCCACTCATCTCTGTAGTGAAATGGACCAAGACATTTTAATAGTGATGAAAACTTAAGTTTACTTTCCAGTAGTAGAACAGGTTCCAAACAATACACCCATTACTGAGAATATGAACATTAAGGTCCTTCTGAAATCATTCCAAAAAATATTATCATTATTGAAACAGTAAATACTACCTTTGAAATACAATACAAAGTTGACATTAAAATCTGTAGAAAAATAAATGTCAAATAGTAATCTCTCTTTGATCACACTACCCCTAGTGACCGTACCTTTCTGTGGAGTCTCCTTATTAACCTAAATCCTATGAGTATTATCAAGTATTCGAATTACTCTTAGAAGTCATAAAGCCTTCTTGGTTTCCAGTGGGGGCTAGGGAGAAAAGTCAACCAGACCTTCAAAGCCACCCTTTTCACGATGCTAAGGTTGATTATTAATGTTGAATCTGAGAAAAACAAAAAGGAGGAGAGCACTCAACAGGCTGGAGCATGGGCTTTGCATGCAAGAGGTCTGGGTGTGATCCCTGCCACCTCGTGGTTCTCTGAGCACTGCCTTGTGTGGCCCTGAACACCAGGCTGGAGAAGCCCCTGGTGTGGTCCCAAAACCAAGCCCAAAGAGAATTCTAAATCTGGAAAAATTAAAATAGCACATTTAATTGCTTGCAAGCAAATAAATTGGTAAACTCTCCATTGCTTAGCACTTGAAAATGGCAGCTGCGAAACAATGCCTGTGCAATCTAAGGGCATCTTCAGAAGTTCTGTCTTGGCACACAGCAGGGGAAGATGCAATCTTTGAGAGTTAGTTTTCTGTTTCGCTTTGCTCCTGGGCTACTTCCAGTTCCATGGTTGGCAGTTGCACCCAGCAGAGCTCAGGGGCCACCAAGCAGTGTCAGGACTGAACCCAGGTCTCCCGCACACAAAGTAAGTACTCCAGCCCTTTCAGCCATCTCTCAGCATTGGGTTTGATTTTCAATAGCAGTTTATGAATATCCTATATTCCAAATACTTGCCTTTTTTTCTTGGTTCTTATGAATATGAGCAGACTCTTTTTAAATAGGCCTATTCTCAGACAGGCTCTCTCTCTCTCTCTTTAATTTTGCAAAGGTAGATGAAATATAACTTCAATTATATAATATCCATAAACTGTAGGGAATATGTTTTCCCTGAGCCCGAATATCACCTAAATCTATTAAGAAACAACAGTTTTATGGACAAGATGTTTAGAGATCAAAAATACAAAGGCACCAACTCCCTAAACCTGAGTATTCAGAAGTTTAGGTTCTAATAAAGACACTAAAAATAAAAAACTTTATATTATTTTTTTAATAGCTTTGCTGGGCTTCAGAAGGTCATCAGAATGATCAACACAATCACTAATTATAAGGCAGTGATGTATTAAAATACTGATGACATATTGTGGTTAGAGAACTAAGAAATTATTTTAAAGTTAGCCATTTTTTCTGGATCATTACAAAGTAAGACTATCTACCTGGCGGGGATCATGATAAATGTAGACTGTTATATTTCCTTGAGAAAAAAAAATCTTGCTGAGTTTTACAAAAAGTTTCTTTGAGAGGCCAGAGAGATAGTACGCCAGGTAAGGCATTTGCCTTGCACGCAGCCACCCCAGGTTCAATCCCTGGAGTCCCATATAGCCTCCAAACACAAATCAGGAGTGATTCCTGATTGCAGAGCCAGGAATAATCCCTGAACACTGCTGGGAGGCCCACAACCAAAAATTAATTAACATGAAAAAGATTTTAAGAATGTCTTTGAATTTTCTTCCCTTCTTGTTATCATTTTCAGAATGGAAATCAGAGGAATCTATGTCTAAGTTTCTTTGGGGAATTCTTTAATCCAAAACGCAATGCTGGGCTGGAGTGATAGCACAGCAGGTAGGGCATTTGCCTTGCACATGGCGACCTGGGTTTGATCTCTGAAATCCCATATGGTTCCCCAACCACCGCCAAGAGTAATTCCTGAGTGCAGAGCCAGGACTAACTCCTGGGCATCACTGGGTGTGGCCCAAAAAAGCAAACAAACAAATAAAAACGCAAAGCTTACCTGAACTTGACGTTGTTCTTCTTGCTCTCAAAATGGGATAGCTGCCTACTTCTAAAGACTTTGTTAAGTCAAGATCATGCAAAATCAAGAGATACCCGGAAGACGTTGAGATCAACATTTTGGAACAATCTGGTGTTAATCTCATCCGCATGAGAAAAACGAGTGTGAAAGAATTTCTTATGTGGACAACCATCTTCTGTACACCTACGGGATGAATCAAGCCAACAACAAAGCCTGGAGTTATCAATACAAGGACTCAGTGACCGTCATATATTTGCCCTTCTGACTAGAATTTATAGACCTGTAAACTCAATTAATCCTATTTTCCCCCTTGCTCACCATTTCTACCTCCTTTTTAAAAACAGCTTCATTTCTCCTTTCTGATGTTTTTTGAGGTACTGGGGATCAAACCCAAGGCTTCACACTTTTTTTTTTTTTTTTTTGCTTTTTGGGTCACACCTGGCAATGCTCAGGGATTACTCCTGGCTCTGCACTCAGGAATCACTCCTGGCAGTGCTCAGGGGACCATATGGGATGCCGGGGATCAAACCCGGGCCGACATGGCCGGCCACGTGCAAGGCAAATGCCCTACCCGCTGGGATATGGCTCCCGCCCAAGGCTTCACACTTTCAAGGCATATGTTCTGTTACTGAACTACATCCCTGACCCCTCTTCAGAATATTTTTAAAAGTAGGATTTGAGGGGCGGAGCGATAGCCCAGCGGGTAGGGCATTTGCCTTGCATGCGGCGGACCCGGTTCGATCCCCGCATCCCTTGTGGTCCCCGAGCACCGCCAGGAGTAATTCCTGAGTGCAGAGCCAGGAGTAACCCCTGAGCATTGCCGGGTGTGACCCAAAAAAGCAAAAAAAAAAAAAAAAAAAGATTTGAAGTTAACTTGATTTTTGTTGTTCTGAAAGTCTATTTTTACTTCAATATTCCTTTGACTAAAGGTAGAGTTGAGCATATAACTAAGTTGATAGCTACTGTTTTCTGAATATTAAGAGATAAGATTCATTGGATTCTGCTTTCGCTGTTCCTTTTTTTTGCTTTTTGGGGCCACATCCGATGATGCTGAGGGGTTAGTCCTGGCTTTGCACTCAGGGATTACTCCTGGTTGTGCTTGGGAGAGCATATGGGATGCCAGGGATTGAACCTGGGTTGGCCGCATACAGGGCAAATGCACTACCCGCTGTGCTATGGCTCCAAGCCCTCGCTGTTCCTATTTTTTGGCCCGCTTTTAAATGGTTACTCTGGATAATTTATTACTTTTTCTCTTGTTGGTCCTGTTGTCTGTGGACCCTGTAAGTTCACTCATTTATATAAATTTAGGTTTCTTTCAATTTACATACAAAACTTACTTTTTAAATGTTAATATTCACATTATTCATATATTATAGAAACTGTTATTATTTTCATATTGTCTCCCTTACCTATTTATCTTTGAGCTGTAAGTAGATATTTAAAACGTTCTCTGGGCTAGAGAGATAGTAGTATAGGAGTAAAGATGCTTGCCTTGCATGTGACCAACCCTAATTCTAATCGCCAGCACATGGCCCTCTGAACACTGCCAGGGGTCACTCCTGAGCACAGGAAGAATCCCGGAGCATTGCCAGGTATGGCCCCCTTAAAAGCAAAATAAGACCTTTGATTCTCTTTCTCTTCTAACTGTTCTTTCATGTTCTCTAGCTCATTTCTACCTGTTGCATTCTGGGTAACTTTTCAATTTCTATTTTATAACTTTTATTAAAGTTGCTTTAAATCTGTTCTTGACCCATCTGACTTTTCAAAAAAATTCTCTACCGTTAATTTTATTCAAAACATACCTTTAAAAAAATGTACTTTTACAGCTAAGTCATACTTGGACTTATGAGGTAAAATCTGCCTGGTCAGTCTTCTGTGTATTTCTTTTTGTTTTCATGTTTACCCCCATTTATTTGTTTTTTTTTTTTTTGTTATTTCTACCAATTGCCCTTTTTTTTTTTCTTTTTGGTGGTGCCAAGAATCCAACTCAGGGTGTCATTCTTGGTGTGTGCATGTAGTCTACCGCTGAGCAAAATTTCTGGCTTCTCGTTAAAGTTGTAAACTGTGGGGCTGGGCAACGTGTAGGTGAGCAGTGTGCTTGCCTCGCATGCAGGGGTTGATCCCGGCACCAAATATGGTTCCCTGAGCCTGCCAGGGATGATCCCTGAACACAAACCAGGAGTAACCCCTGAGCCAGGTGTGGCCCCCAAACAAAACAAATAGTTGTAAATTGTATCATGCCTACAGAAGAGAACACAATTAAAGCATAGGCAGGGGCGGGAGCTATAGCAGTGGGTAGGGTGTTTGCCTTTCACGCGGCCCGGCATCCCATAAGGTCCTGCAAGCACCACCAGGAGTAATTGAGTGAAGAGCCAGGAGTAACCCCTGAGCATTGCTGGGAGTGACCCAAAAAGAAAAAAACAAACAAACAAAATGAAAACAAAACATAGGCAGAGTTAAAAGAGGGCCGGAGCCACCACACAGCAGGTAGGGTATTTGCCCTGCATGGGCCGAACTGGGTTCCATCCCCAATACCCCATATGGTCGCTTGAGCCCCCAAAGAGGGATCACTTCTGTGCACAGAGCAGGAAGTAAGCCTTAAGCACTGCAGGGAGTGGTGCCCCATCCACAAAAAAGAAAGAAAAACACCTGTGATTCATCACTCATAACAAGTAGACCACCACCACTAGCAATCTCTATTTCCCTAATCCCTAAATGCTCCATTTCTCTCCTCTGTTGCATCCCTAATCAGTAACCCCCAAAAAAATCGGATTTTTTTTCGGAGCTGGGTTCACACCTGGCTGCTTTCAGGACTTAAGCCTGGCTCCACGCTCAGGGATGACTCCTAGTGGTGCTCAGGTGACCATACGGGTGCCAGGGTTCAAACCCAAGTCACCTGCATGCAGGCAAGCACCTTACCCACCATACTATCTAGCCCAGTGACGTGACTTGTATTTTCTCTTGAGAATACTGTGTTTTAATTTTATTATAGTTTTGGCAACCTGGTTACAATAGTGCTAATATTTATGGTATTCAAGTGTACCCCACCACCAAAAAAATGTGGTTTTTTTTGGGGGTGGTTACACCTGGCAATGCTCAAGGGTTACCACTGCTTCTACACTCAGGAAACACTCAGGAATTACTTCTTCTTTTTTTTTTTTTTTTTGCTTTTTTTTTTTTTGGGTCACACCGGCGGCGCTCAGGGGTTACCTCCTGGCTCTGCACTCAGGAATCACTCCTGGCAGTGCTCGGGGGACCATATGGGATGCCGGGGATCGAACCTGGGCCGGCACAGGCCGGCCGCTGCAAAGGCAACGCCCTACCGCTGGGCTATCGCTCCGGCCCCAGGAATTACTTCTGGTGGTGCTCAGGGGACCATATGGGATGCCGGGGATTGAACCTGGATCAGTTGCATGCAAGGCAAATCCCCTCCCCACTGGACTATTGCTCGGTACTCCCCAAATTTTAAAATTTTGTTATCTTCCTATGTAGCTTCTATATAAAACATTTCCCCTTTAGGGGCTGGAGAGAGAAAGTAGTGAGGCTTGCCTGCAGGTGGCTGACCTGGGATCAGTCCCTGGTATCTCATATGGTTCCCCAGAGCACCTGCAGGAATGATTCCTGAGTGCAGTCAGGAGTAACCCCTGAGCATTGCCAGGTATGGCCCCTAAACAGGAACAAGCAACAAAATCTCCCCATTTGTTGAGGCCTTTCAATTAGAAATTTCTTTTTAAAATTTCTCCTTTTGTACCATACCCGGCATTGCTCAGGGCTTGCTTCTACTCCATGCTCAGGGACGGTATGGGTGCTGGGAATCGAACCAGGTGGGTCCAGATCAAAGCAAGCATCCTACCTGCTGCACCTTCTCTGGCCCCCTTCCTTAGAAATTTCTTGAACATCTAGTCATAGTTGGTTGTCTGTTTATAACTGGGACACTAAAAAGCCAATGGGAATTGTTTGTGCAGGGGTAGAGACAAGAGTAATTCTAACAAAGGCTTTTTTTTTCCTCCACCGAGCAACTTGGAAGTTCAATTTTTTTTACCCCCACCCTCCAACCCTGCCACCTTTCTCTTTGCTGCTGTTGTGAAGAAAGGAAATCACACAAAGGAAATCACACGCATGCTTGCGGTGCTTGCAGTCAGGTTACTGAAGATTGCACTGCAGTGATCACTTGGCCATGGCACTTGCTGTGTGTGTGTGTGTGTGTGTGTGTGTGAGAGAGAGAGAGAGAGAGAGAGAGAGAGAGAGAGAGAGAGAGAGAGAGAGAGAGAGAGAGAGAGACCTATCTGAGTCAGGGTCACATTCTGTTAAGGAGTCCCTGGTTCCAGAGAGAAGTGCTGCTGGGACTGAAATCATGTGTGTGCAGCACGGGAGACATGTCATACCTGCCAAGCGGGCACTATCACCACTGAGCCATACTGGACATGCTGGCCAGTTTTAGACCGTCACTGCAAGAATTTGGTGTGCAGTAAGCACATGCTCACTTAATCTCCCTGAGTTTGATGGGACAGCAAGTCTTCAGACAGATTTGGCATCCTTCAAATAATTTCTTTTGGGGGTGCGGAGATGGTGTCTGGGACCATCCCCCACCAGTGGACCCAGTGGTGCTCAGGGACTCAGGGGGTGTTTGGGGCTCCCCAGGGTCAGTGCTCAGGAGTGGCTCCTAGTAGGGCTTGGGGTTCACACAGGGCTGAGGATCAAACTGAGGTCAGAGGCACGCAAGGCAATGTCTTACTGCCTGTCCTCTCTGGCCCAGGTCTCTTAATTGTTCTCCAGAGAATAAAGCTCAAAACTCCAATTGAAACAGGCTGCTCAGCCTTGCTTTTTGGCTTAAGTGACCCAAAAATAAGTTCTTAATATATCCTTCACTTAAATCCTTCCTTTAGCTACTCCTACTTGAGTGCCCAGATGATGACTCCTAGGAGTCTTTTTTTTTTTCTTTTAGGGTTTTCTGTAAACTTCTAAAAAAGTTTTCCCCATAGCTGGCTTAGGATCCCAACTCTTTTTTTTTCTTTTTGGGTCACACCCAGCGATGCTCAGGGGTTACTCCTGGCTCTGTACTCAGGAATTACTCCTGGCGGTGCTCAGGGGACCATATGGGATGCTGGGGATTGAACCCGGGCTGGCATGCGGGCCGCATGCAAGGCAAACGCCCTACCCGCTGGACATCCTACCCGCTCTGGCCCCGGGATCCCAACTTTTTAATCCACTGCCCCACCCGTCCCACCCCTCCGTACTCACTATGGAGTACATCCCTCCCATACTCAGTATGCGCTGGAGCCATTGCCAGTGGTAATTCTAGAAAACACTTGGTCACGTGGTACTCCCCAGCTACAAGCAAGGCAAGCTCCTTACTTGACGCTACTCTCCCCAGCCCCTTGACCCTGGTCTCACGCCTCCTTAGTATGGTGTCACCCCTGTGCACAGAGGAATAGCCCTGAGCAGCATCAGGTGTGGTCCCCAAACCCACTCACCCACCCCAAACGGTCATGCAAATCCTGTTTATTCCTATGTACCAACCAAATTTTTTATTTATTTTTTGCTTTTTTGGGTCACACCCTACAATGCTCAGGGGTTACTCCTAGCTCTGCACTCAGGAATTACTCCTAAAGGTGCTTGGGGGACCATATGGGATGCTGTGGATTGAGCCTGGGTCCGGCTGCATGCAAGGCAAACACCCTTCCCACTGGACTATTGCTCTGGCAGCTCAACTAAATTTAATACTGAAAATGACATACTTTTAAATTGTAATGTGGTCGTGTTTACATTGTGATCTTAATCAATCTTGGTTAACTTTTTATTCTTTTCCCTTTTGGGGTCATACCCAGCGATGTTCAGAGGTTATTCCTGGCTCTGCACTCAGGAATTGCTCCTCGTGGTGCTCAGGGGACCCGATGGGACGCCAGGGACTGTCGAACCTGGGTCGGCCACATGCAAGGCAAATGTTCTACCTGTTGTACTATTGCTCCAGTCCCGTGGTTAGTTTTTTTTCAAATCTATGTTTTGGGCCATACTGTCTCTGGCTCCTGCCATGGTTAACTCCTATTCTGGTAATCTGTCAGCAAAATGTCTAGAACTTTCTACAAATCAGATGTTTGAAAACTGTTGCCTATAGGCCAAGTCTTTTTATGAAACTTGAAACACAGCATATTCATTCATTCATTCTCTATTGCTGTGCAGGGCCTAAATTATTAATTGGTCCTTTACAGAAACTGTCAATCACTGAATATTCACAATCATGATACTGTAAATGATACTATTTCATTATTTCCCTTTCCAACCACTAAATCTTTTTTGAACTCTATTAGCTAGGACTCTGCTCCACTCCAAAGCAATAGGCAGGTTCTCTTTCCTGATTTGGTAAAGTCAGGGACTGGAGAGATAGCTCACCTGCTTTGCAGTCTGGAGGCCTGGGCAAGACCTCCAGCATCACACAGTCCTCTGGGAGTGACTCCTGAGCACAGAGCTGGGGAGCAACCCCACTCACTCAAGAGGCAGAGCCCCCTAAAAAGGTTCACTGAAAATGTTACACACGATACTATCAAAGACGGTGCTAGAATTTTAGAGCACGCGCCAGATGCGGCTCCTTCTAGTTTCAGTTAACTTTTTCTTTCCTATTATTGAAAATATTTTATTTTTTTTCTCCTTTTCCCCTACTTTTGTTTAGGTTTTGGGTTTCGCCATACGCAGCCTAGCTCTGGGCTCAGGATCACCCCAGCAGTGTTTGCAGAAGCCGTGCACAGCCAGCTAAGGGATCTCTCCACCTTCCCTTGGGAGCTGCTGCTGCGACCAGGCTTGCACTTGGTGTCAGTGTTACCTGGCTGCAGTTCTGCTGGGGTTTGCTTACTTGGTTATA
>JAJIBD010016889.1:0-14037 GCA_021461705.1 Cryptotis parvus
CATGCCCGTGATCTTGCCCGCCAGGTTGGAGTGCATTGTCTGGATGAGGGGGAACAGGCGCTCCCCTGCGGAAGACGTTCGGTCAGAACTAGCGCGCGAGGCGGCAGGCGGAGCCCAGCTGGTTCTGGTCCCAAGACCACACGGTCCACACCAGGAGTGAGCCCCGCCCAAACCAAGGCAAAGACCCAGAAAACCCTGCCGATGGGCCCCATGAGAACAGACTGGTGGGTCCCCATAAGTACCAAGCTCTGGTCTCTTCTAGAGGGACCGGGTCAAGCAGGTCAACTCACCCAACATCTGTTTCTGCTCCTGGGGAGGCTGCGCCAACATGGAGGCCGTGAGAGGCTCCTGGCCCTGCGCGTACGGCGGGCTGGGGCGCCTGGGGAGGAGACACGGCGTGAGAAACCAACGTCTGATGCTGGGCTGGCAGACACCCGGCGAGGCTCAAGTGCTCGGGGCAATCGTGGCCAGAATCCTGCGCCTTTCTAGCCCGTGCAAGGGGGAACGTCAGCCCGCAGAGCTTCTTCCTGAAACACTCCCCTTTTCGGAGGAGCTCCAGAAGAGAAGCGGGTGACAGGCAAACGTTTCACACAGCAGAAAGTTCTGGGAGGCGAGCGGTGGAAGAGCACCAGGCAGGCCTCCTGCAGAAGCTCGGGGCCCCTGGGCCCAAGTGTGGCCTCTCTGAAGACCCGGGCTGACCGAGGCCACAAGCCGCCTCTCAGCCGGCCTGAGACACCAGGGCCACAGGCTCCAAAGGCGGCAAGTGCCAGCCTGAAAGTGAGGAAAGTCACTCCGGCTGCTCCGCCAACCCCACATTAAAGCTGCAGTTCTTTTGGTGCTCTCCTGCCTTTCCTGATGGCACAGCCGAGCCCGAGGCTGGCAAGGGCACGCCACGCGAGTAGTGGTTTGAAGGAAGTGGGCACGGCTGCACCCGTGGGCCAGACAGCTCTGCCAAGCTCCCGGCTCCTGCTGAGGACACCCACACAGCAGGCCCCAGCACCTATCCACAGAATCCAGCAAGGCATCTCCTGGTGCTCACCTGCAAAGGCTGTAGGGCAGGGTGGGGACTACGGACGCTGGAGGCGTATTTATATGGGGGTGACAGCTCGAGGGGCTGAGGCAGCGACAGCAGCCCGGGGCGCTAAATTCTGCACAGCCGCGGGAACACCTTGGGAGAAGAAGAGCTGGATTAAAGCCCGTCAGTCTGGGCAAAGACCCGTCAATTCCCTCTTTCCCCATTCTGTGCATCCAATACCACCTCCAGACTGGCAGCTGTCAGTCAGCCCTTGCTGGGCGGCACCAGCCCCACCAAAGTCCATAGCCAAGCGGTCCGGGCACTCAGACCCTACAACAGACCAGCAAATGCACATCAGTGTTGGCAGCAGAGGTCCAACTGGCCACGCCCCACGGAAGGAGGAATTCCAAAGCATGTTCACACAATACATAACACATGGGGCCATTAGAGTTACTTTCCAGAAAGTGCCAAAGGAGAAGATGGAGCTCCTTCCACCTCTCAGAGTAGAGGACATGATCTTGCAAAGCTCCCTGATCCCTAACCATACCCAGAAGTGCCTGTGTGGTCAGCCAGTAACAAGCTTCTGTCAGTTAACAACCTCACGAGTCACGATGAGCAAAGCACCTTAGTGAGTGGCCAACACTCAGGCCTCATGGCTGGCTCTACACGCACAGCAAGACTGGAGCGCCAAGACTGAAGAACAAGCGCACAGCAAGCTGGGCAGGCCTAGACATCCTCCTGACCCCTTGCTTCCCTACATCCACGCTCCTCAAGGCCAGTTTGCTCACCGACTCTCTGAGCGGTAGTGGGGAGGCCACGAGAGGCCGGAGCATTACCAGTTGGAGCCAGGTGGCGAAGAGCTGGACGAGGTCCAGACTGGCGTATAGCACTCGGCATGCCTTGGAAGCCTGGGAACAAAGGCCAAAGGTCAGTGATGAGGAACGAGGCGGCAGGAGGGCTGTGACTCGAGCAGTAGGCGGGTCCCTCCACCCTGGGCCAGCACAGGGGAATCACTCCCACCACCTACCTTGAGGTCGCCCACCTTGCTGCCAACGTGGGTTAGGCCTCATCTGTGCCAGCTGGTTAGGTGTGTAATACGGCGGTCTCCCCTGAGCCTGCGGAAGAACACCCAAGCCCTTTTAGCATCTTAAGGGCCTGCGCCCACAATAGGGGAGCAGCTAGTCTCATCTGGGCTGGAGATTCACTTGTTCAGAAGCTGAAGGGGCAAATGGGTGTAGATCCTTCAGCATTTGCTTCTGCTGGACAGAAGCAACGTGAAGCCAGGGGCTTCACATTTCGGGGGCGGGGTGGGGTGTGTGTGTGGGGGGAAGCCTTCTTAAGAGGAATTCTTTTGTTCTGTTGGTTTTTGGGTCACAGATGGTCTTATTTTACGGGCTATTCCTTGTGGTGCTTGGGGGCCCATGTGTAGTGTCAGAGACCAAATTAAGGTGGTGCCATATGAAAAACAAGTGGCTTATCTCCTATAGCACCCTTCCGGGGGCCACACATGGGTCCATATATGCTGCAGGTCATCCAGCCTCTACACCAGGGCAAGACATCACCACTGTACTCGCTAGCTCCAGTAAGGGTCACTGCCCAGGGAGCAAGCCTGGCCAGCACCTCACAGCTCTACTCTCTCTGCAGCCTTGCTGGGACTCTCCCTCTGCCGCCGTGCTTGAGAACAAGAGCAACGGTCCTACTCAACTACTCTCAGCATGCTCCTCGCCCCAGCCCTCCAATATCCATGAAGCTCCTCTCCCTGGAGAAGCTGTTAGCGGGTAAGTTCCAAAGAGCCTGGAGTGACCGGTAGACCCACCTGTGGAACGGCTGGCACAAAGTAGCCCCCAGCTGCAGGCTGGAACTGGTTCAGGATGGCATTGGCAGGCAGCGCCCTCATGCCGCCACCCGCTGCATGTACTGGTTGGTGAGGTGAGCCTTTCTCTCCTCCTTCCTCTGGGCCAGGGGCGACATACAGGGGCTTAGAGCCCACAATGCGGCCGTTCATCTCAGTGACTGCTTTGGTTGCCTCTTCAGGAGAGGAGAAACAGACAAAGCCAAACCCTTTGCTTCTCCCATCCTCCAGCATCACCTGGAAAACAAACACAGCTATTTAAGAGCAAGGTGCTTCGGAGGGAGGCGACGGCTGTGACCCAGGAAACTCGGGTATTTGCTAATGAAAGCTAAGTCAAGCGTTCTCAACCCTGCCCTGGATGTACCTTCCAGACCAATTAAGTCACTACCTGGGGCCAGAGCTGGATGTTCCTGTCTCAGAACCCAGTGCTCCTACTCTACAGACGCTGCTGCTGGTTAAGCAAGGACCAGGCCGTAAGAATAGCCAAAAGGGGCCGGAGCGATAGCCCAGCGGGTAGGGGCGTTTGCCTTGCGCGACCGGCTCATGCCGGCCAGGGTTCGATCCCGGCATCCCATATGGTCCGCCGAGCACCGCCAGGAGTAATTCCTGAGTGCAGAGCCAGGAGTGACCCCTGAGCATTGCCGGGTGTGACCCAAAAAGCAAAAAAAAAAAAAAAAAAAAAGAATAGCCAAAAGGTCCCGGAAAGAGCTAGACAGGAATGCAAAATGAAGACCTGAAAACTTAGTGAACAAAACTTTTGTAGAACGTGCTTTGGAAATAGGGAACTGCAAACTCCCAACACCTGACTCATGAATTCACCGAGCAGCGGACCACAACTGGCTGGGGAGAAGCAGAAGCAGCATCAGCCTAGCCCAGGCCGGCAGCATCCACCACTGCCGTCCTGCTGGGTCTCAACAGCCCACTTCAAACACACTTGCACTGCGCACTGCTCACAACAGACACAAATCCGAAAATGATCCAGCTATCCATGAGCAGATAGAGAAACCATGGCACACGGGTACAATGGCTGTTCCTCAGCTGTGAGAGAAGACGGACTTAGGCAATCTGCTGCTCCGTGACAGAGCAGAGTGAAGACGGAGGGCGGACACGGAACGAGCATCCTCAAATGCAGGATAAAGAGGCATTGGAGTAACGGACACCCAAAGCAGCAGACGGAAAAGTGGTCTTCAGTAGGGAGCTACTGCCAGTGAGGACGAGGGGGTGACTGAGGTGGGCAGGGGACACTGGACAGTGGTGGAGGAAACCGGCCACTCTGGGGGTGGGGGTGGTAGCAGCGGCGCCACGCCTGAAACCACGTCACTAACAATATTGTAAACTAGGTGGCTAAAATAAAGAATTCCCAGCGGCTCTCAGAGGAGTATTTCTCAAAATCTTCCAGGAGCCTGAAATCAAAACAAACCCAAGGGCCTTCTGCTTCACCTGAAAAGGCCGGTCACTGCTCCCTCGCCCTGCCTAGCAGCTCTGGACTGTGGTGCAGCCCTGCCCACTGCCTCGAGAGTTTCCTTGAGTAGAGAAGGTGAAGTGAAGCTATTTCAAACCCGCAGTTCTTACCAAGGCAATAGGACTAATAAGTGTGACAAGAGAACGAGACCCTGTGACCCGGAAATGGTATCTATGAAACTTCCAAGACTCGCTTCCGTGGTTCTTCTCAGAAGCCTGTTAGAAGCTGGGAGGCACATCCCTGCAACCATCAAGGCGACTCAGCGTCGCTGCCCAGCACGGTCAGAACATTAACCCCACAGGAAGGCCTAAGGGCACTTCTCTATCTCCTCCCATACTGGCTGGGGCTGGATCCCATGCCCACAAGGGCAGTCTCAGGACCAGCATGTGCACGTGGTATGGCCTCAGGCGCACATGAGATGCCATCAGTGACCATCATAATGCCAAGGACACACACAGCTCCGCCTCCCTTCCCCACGTAAGCAGTGTTCTTTTGTCCAAGGACTCAAATTCTTTATCTTCAAAATGGGGTTCAAAAGTACCCTAATTCCATTGATATGATTAGCCAAAGAAATCAAATGACGCACATTGCATACATGGAAAAACAAACTTTCTGTTCTTTCTTTTTATGCTTTTTTGGGTCACACCCAGCGGTGCTCAGGGGTTACTCCTGACTCTGCTCAGGGAGAGAACAGCATATAAGATGCTGGGGACTGAAACCGGGTTGGGCACATGCAAGACAAACACCCTCCCCACTGTACTATTGCTCCGGCCTACTTCTTCCAAGACCAAGATGGAAATTCCCTACATGCCCCCGCTCTCAAAACCCTCAAAACATCTCTGTCCTAGGAAAAAGTATGGCAGAGCTGTAGAGACA
Organism: Cryptotis parvus; assembly: GCA_021461705.1. Lineage (NCBI taxonomy): Eukaryota > Metazoa > Chordata > Mammalia > Eulipotyphla > Soricidae > Cryptotis > Cryptotis parvus. The sequence goes on from JAJIBD010016889.1 coordinate 5,206, forward strand.
GGCCCCAAGACAAATGGAAACGACCCGTCTGGATTTACTCTGCTTATGCTGTCGCACCTTCTGTCCCCAGGCCAGCACGAAGCAGCAGGAATGGGAAAGATTCAGGTGCTTTGGGAAGTGGCTGGGGCAGAAGGGAGCGAGATGTGCCCGGGCACCTGCTCAGCTAGTTAATGGCTCGGGGACAGGAGCAAGGGCCCCTCTCAGAAAGAGCTAACACCAACCATCCAGGTCCGTTCCTCCAACACAACGAAGGCCAACAGCCCTCAACAGGACACCGCTACCGCTTTCAGCGCCCCCAATCTCAGGATACCTTCGCACTGGTGATGGAGCCAAAGGGGAGAAAACTCTTTCCGCAACTTTTCATCATCGATGGTGTCATCCAAGTTCTTAATGTACAGATTGACTCCCTGAAGGACAAGGATCACCGTTAATCACACATCCCTGCCTCATATTTCCTAAAGACGGGGATCCTCTAAGTGTGGGCGCAGACCGGCCGTCTCAGCATCTCTGCTTGCCCGGAAGTGCGTGCACACCCTCAGGCCTAAACCTCGACCTGATGGATCAGAGATGCTCACAATCTGTGGCAACAAGCCCAGCACATTCCTGGCGCAGGCTCCAGGGTGGGAAGTAACAGCCCTGGCTCTGAGTGAGAACAGCACAACAGCCCGTGCCTATGCTCGAGAACTGCAGTCCCAGCGGCACATTTTCCTCACCCTGTTCCCAGCTCAAGGTGACCAGTAACACCTAAGTCAAAGGAACCCAGAACAGTCTAGAGAAACCTCTCCCACCCTTACTTCAGGTGTGCAGGGACTGGGGTGGAGAGTGAGGGGCCTTATACAGTACTGGGATTCGAACCAGGGCCGCTGCAGCTGTAGGGAGGTGAGCTCTGCAGCGCCTCCTCCAGGCCTACTCCAGGACTGCCGCCAACTCGGAGGACCCAGCTGCTGCCTGCAAGGCTCCGTGACCTTTTGGGCTCCCCCTCAGGGGGTGTTCCCGGCAGGGCTGGGGACCAGATAGCACCCCGGAACTGGAGTGTCTGCAAGCAGGAGCCCCACACCAACACCTGGCCCAAAGCTGAACCTCGGGGCACTCTGCACACCCAGATAACAAACCCCGCTGGAGAGGCAGTTAGAACCACTTCTCACCTGATACCGACTAATTCTCTCTTGTTTCAGCTGTTCAAATTTCCGTTTTAACTCAGCCTGCCGTTCCACTTTCTTTTGTGCACGGCCTACAAATATGACTTTGCCACTGATTTCTTTTCCGTTCATCTCTTCCACGGCCTAAAGAGGAAAATACATGTCTTGAAACGAAGATGCCACGCCAGGGCCCTGCCGGCCGCAAGTCTCTGGGTCCCGCCAAACAGCTGGAACAAAGCTGTCCTAAAAGAGGGTCAACGCTAATGTCATCCTGCTTCTAAGCACATCCCAACTTGTTCATCAGTAAAAAAAGGGACAGGACTTCAGTGGATTCTTGACCCAGATAACACGGGGGGCAGGAGGCAGGACAGTGGGGTCATTTTCAAGCACAATGGACGTGAACTCGGCTGTCACTAACTCGCCAGCTTCACGTGGACAATTAAAGCTGCAGATGTTGAGAAGCTGCTTTTGCCCATCAGCAACCCTCGGGCCTTCATCACTTCTGAGCGTGAACAAAAATCTGTGCTGCTCTCCCAACCTACAGAGCAGAGTAAGCAGAGGTGGCGGCTATGTGCCGTGCTCTGGTCACGGGCAGCTCTGGGGATCTGGGCACCGCCCGCAGACAGCTCCAGGTCTGCCCCCACTCTGGCCGGCGAGGCCCTTCCACACTCGGGGTGGGGGGGAGTCTCTGCCTACCAATGTTCCCAACCCTTGTGTACTCTCACCTTATTGGCATCCTCGTGTTTTTCGTAACTCCACAAAGCCAAAGCCTTTGGATTTCCCACTGGGATCTCTCATCACCTTGACACTTAGGGTCTTACCTATTACCAAAAGGACAGAACTATTAGTAACGCCGTCTCCACCACAGCTCAGGACGGAGACTGCCTCAGGGAGCTCACTGGAAGAAAAACCCTCATGGACTCTCTCTTAAGAAAGAGGCACCACAGGTCTGGGCTTCTAAGTGTGGCCACGCTGCCGATGGCCGTGGGCATGGGACAAGGCAGGTGCAGTCACGCCCCTAAGACTGGAGTCTATTCCTATCTGCCCTGTGACCTGGCCACACCATCTATTCTACTTCTGAGCATAGGTGTCCTGTCTCACACAGGTCAGCCACGATCAGTTGCAGGTCTGAGAAACGGGGGAAGTGGACACATGGGACAGAGGACCCCAACTCACCAAACTGGCTAAAAGAGCTCTTTCAGACTCTCATCATCCACCTCTTCCCAAAATTTTTTGATATAAACATTGGTGAATTCCTTGGCCTTGGCACCAAGCTCTGCTTCGCGTTCTTTTGAGATTTGAATCTGCCTACAAACCTAAAAGGAAACCATAAAGAAAAAAAAAAAAAAACCCAGAATCACTCAGAGGAACAAATATTTCCAAGGCACACAGGTCAAATCCAGGGAGTCCCCTCCGACCCCAGAGAGCAAGTTCAGACTCCCGAGGGAGAGCAGCAGGACCGGGCGCCGGCTTCTACACATGCTCACATGCTGCCTCCAGAAGCCTGGTCACCATGCCTGAAACGCCCGTTTCTGTGCCCCCGTGAACACAGAGCAGGTCTGGAAGGACACAAACAACGCTGTTGGCGCAGTCAGCCCAGCACGAGAGCGGAGCCCAGACGGCGCCTGAGGACTCTCCCCTCTGCTCCCCAGTTCCAGTTAACTACAAAGGTCCACATTTTGTTCTAGCGAACCCTGAACGTGAACACAGAGCATGAGGCACACATCAGGGGTGCAAACACTCCATCGCCTGGCCAGTGACCAAGGACAGAAATGACTGTTCTCCTGTTGTAGGTAAGACTGTTTTTGAGGAGGTGCTTGGGGACCATGTGGGATGCCAGGAAGCCAGGTCAGCCACATGCAAGACCAGCGCGACCCACTGTGCTATCACTCCGGCCCTGGAGCTACGATTTACTGCCCTTTTCCCTCTTCCTGAACAGCTCCACCAGGCTCTCCCTCCGCATCTGCACACACTGGAGAACCACACTGAAGAGACAAGTCAATCCTGAACACGAGAGCCCGTAACACCAGTTATTCTTCACTGTAACCAAACCGCTGTGACTCTGGAGCCAGCCTGTTTTAGAAGGCCACCGGGTAAGTCCGTGACGATTTGGGGACAATTTGGTGTCATCCACTACCGAGTGAGCCCCTAGTCCCTAGAGTCCCAGGGAAGCCCCGGTCACACAGCCAGCATAGCTCCTGGTCAGTCCAGGGCCCTCTCCACTCTGCCGCTGGCCAGATCCCTGCTCAGAGTGGGTGGGAGCTGCCCTGCAGCCAGCCCATGTCAGCTGGTCAAACCCACAGAGGAACGGTTTAAAAGGAGAGGCGGCAGGCAGCCACGGCCTGGGCAGAAAGCCCACCTTGGCGAGTCTAAAGGGCTGCCATGGCTCAGGCAGGGAGACTCACCAGCCCTGGAGTGGAGAGGTAGGAGCAGGCCACACTTGGGCCGAGAACCAGTAGCCGCCTTGTGTGTGCCAGTTAATACCGAGGTGGGGCCACGCTGGCTCATGCGATGGCTGCTGCTCGGGGCGGGGACACTCACACTTTGCGGTCATTGAGGAGCATGCCGTTCATCTTCTCGATAGCCTTGTCGGCAGCCTCCTGGGTCTCGAAGTGGACAAAGGCATAGCCCTTAGAGCCGTTCTCATCACACACCACCTGTCAAAGGAAAGGCAGGCCACCGCGTCAGCACCAGCCCTCCAGGGCACAGCCCTGGCCCCCGGCAATGTCCTATTCTACGGCGGCGGCCCTGTGCCGGACATTTCTTCTCACCAAAAGACATTCTGAGGTAGAGTTTACTGGCCAGGGCGCAATGTCTGGGCCCCCAGCACCCCCGAGTTGGAACCTGGCGCCACAGTACCTGAGCAGCTCAGGCCCTAGCACTGAACCACCTGGCCTCGTGGGCCTGGGAATGCCCCCCAAACAGAAACCACGACATTTAGAGGATTGGGTAGATGGCTCAAAAGGCTGGAGCACATGCTTGGATGAGGGGAGCCCTGGCAGCGCCACATCCCGAACCCCCCAGGTGACACCCCCAAATCACAAAGGAAACAGATTTAGGGCCAGTATATAGCTCAGTGGTAGAGCACTTTGCCTTGCAAGTTAAGTCCTGCTTTTAAAGTAACAAGCATGGGGCCGGGCGATAGTCCAGAGGGTGGGGCGTTTGCCTTGCGCGGCCAGCCCATGCTCGATCTGTGGCATCCCATATGGTCCCCTGAGCACTTCCAGGAGTAATTCCTGAGTGCAGAGCCAGGAGTATCAACCCCTGAGCATTGCTGGGTGTGACCCAAAAAGCAAAAAAAAAAATAAAAATAAAATAACAGGCATTTAGAGACCTGGGTGCAAAACGAGTGCCACACAAAGCAGCCAACATAACAGCAGGACTTCACTCTAGCACCTAGACATGTCACCCAACCCCCAGAAGCCTGAAGCCTTCCACAGCAGGCAACAGGAAGAATATTTCAGGCAAAGAACAAAACACCAAAACACCTACTGGTTCTGCTAGGCGGAATCAAGATTATCTACCGTGAAACTTGTAGGTTTCAGAGCCACATGGGGGTTTGAATAAACCCTCTGCTGCCCAACTCCCAGAGTTTCCTGTTTGCTCCTGATCCTGATTTCAGGACTCAATAACCATTATGCTGCAATCAGTTCAACATTTACCTTACAGGACAGAATGTTTCCGAAGGCAGAAAAAGTATCATAAAGTGCCTTGTTATCTATAGACTTGTCCAGGTTCTTAATGAAGACGTTCCCCACACGGACTTTCTCAGAGAGGGATCCCTCTGAGACCACATGATCTGAATTGGCTTTCCTTTAATCACATCGAAGTTCATGGTATCCAAGGCCCGCTCAGCTGCAAGACAGAAATAAGCATTTCGGTCAGGGTTAGGAAACACCAACTGTTTGAAACTGCTCCTCTCTGGAGCCCTCGGGCTTTCAAGCAATCATTTCACACTGATTTAAAAACACAAAACACCTAAAATGAAAGGGTATCAGATTCTTCTGGCCAAGGCTCTATTTCTGCTGGGTCACTGGGGGAGGGGCTAAGGGGATATCACCTAAAGGTCTCACGGCAACAAGCTAGAAGCACAACCCCCACTGACTGCGGTTTATCACTGACAAGACTGCAGCCCACCACCCACTGCAGCTCAGGTAGAGCAGCTGTTACCACTAATAAAACACCAACCCGGCAGGTAGGTTTGCCTTGCACATGGTGGACTCGAGTTCAATCCCGGCATTCCATATGGTCCCCGAGCACCGCCAAGAGTAATTCCTGAGGGCAGAGCCAGGAGCACACCCTGAGCATCGCCGGGTGTGACCCCCAGAAGAAAAAAAACCCACAAAAAAACAAATTTCCCCTAGCTGTCTTTGTTCTATTGTGGGGGACTGAAGGGTGTTTAGGTCACGTTCAGCTTAGAGCTGTGGGAGGCAGTTATGTACGGCAGGGCTTAAAGGACTGTGGAGAGAGAACCTGTAGGAGTTAAAGCAAAAACAAGTGGACAACAGAAATGAAATAAGGAGCCCCAGCCTGCTGCAGCAAAGCAGACCCCTGCCCTCAGCTGTGGCCCCCAGCAGCCGGTTGACAATCCAGGAGACAACTGGAACCTACAAGCAACTTTCTGGGGAGGTCTTGGGGCCATACCTGGAGGTGCTCCAGGATCACTCCTGGCAGGGCTCAGGGGAACACACTGGGGCTGCTCCCGAATCGGCTGTGTGCAAAGCAAGCACCTTACCAGCTCTACTATCACTTCACCCCTGTAAGATACTTACTGGCGGACGTGTACTATCCCCAGTTTCTTGAAATTTCTATTTCTGACAACAGAAATAGACCCATAAAAAAAAAAAAAGCACAAGCTACCAAGATGATAAAGACCCTAATGGTCACACATGAAAACATTATGCGTGGGGCCGGAGGCGATAGCACAGCAGGGAGGGCGTTTGCCTTGCATGCAGACGACCCGGGCTCAGTCCCGGCATCCCATATGGTCCCCCACGCAGTGCCAGGAGTAATTCCTGAGTACAGAACCAGGAGTAACCTTGAGCATCGCTGGGTGTGACCCAAAAGAAAAAAAAATTATGCATTATTATCGGGACAAAAAGACAAAAGCAGGAACTGGAGCAATAGTACAGCGGTAAGCACTTGCTTTGCACGTGGCTAACCCGGGTTCAATCCCTGGCACCTGATATGAGACCTCCAAGAGTAAGCCCTGAGCACCGCCAGGTGTGGCCCAAAACAAACCAAAAACAAACAGAATCAAAGTCTCAGGCCACAGACCTCTTACACCTGAGGGTTTCCAGCTTTTCTGAGTCCTCCTGAATGCTGCTGAGCCTGAGTCCTAAGAAATTTCAGAACTTGGAGCCTGACAGAGCTCAATGGGTTGAGCCCATGCATATTGCCAGGCAGCCAGGGTTTAGCCAGGAGCACCTCTGAGCACCAGGCCAGGGGGGAAACTCCTAAGCACCCCAGGTGTGGCCCAAACACAAAAAATTAAACAAGAACAACAAAAAAGGGGAAGAAATCCCCCAAACTTCAGGTGACACCGCAGAATGCCTCCAAATGCCACCTGCCGCAAGAACACGTCACCGGAGTGAGAAGGCCCCACGGCCACTTTTATGACTCATCACTCAAAATCTCCCAAGAGGATGGGGGTTCCCCCTAGCTCAAGGCATCATCTCCCTTAAATTTCAACTCCACCACGCTACAAGACATAAGTTCATGGGGCGGAGCAATAGCACAGCGGGTAGGGCGTTTGCCTTGCACGCGGCGCCGACCCGGGTTCGATCCCGGCATCCCATATGGTCCCGAGCACCGCCAGGAGTAATTCCTGAGCGTCGCCGGGTGTGACCCCAAAAACAAAAAAAAAAAAAAAGACATAAGTTCTGCTGGCCAGTAAGCAAAGGTCTCCTCTCTCACGCCCCACCAACTCCCCCCCATCAGCCTCAGTGGGAGGGAACAGAGCAGGTGCAAGAGGACAGCTCCCAGCTGAGCTCACGAGGCCTACCTAGCACTTGGGACCCCAGGCGTGATTAAAGAGCAGCAAAGGAGCCCATTGCCATACGGCCCCGCCTATTTCCAGAGGACAAGTGAGACAAGTCTGGCCGTACTTATTTATAGCAGGGGAGAGGTATGCGCTGGCACACCAACAGCTTCTGCTCCGTCTCTAAGGGACAGGGGGCAGGAAGGCAGGAAGAGGCTAAGCGCCCACGACGCTCACCCCACTAAGGGCTCGCTCGCTTCCTCCTTGGCGAGCTCTGAGCAGTGAACTCTAGCAGGGCCTCCCGTCTCTAACAAGTCCAACCCTCTCTCAGCTGCATCCTGGACAGTTGACATTCTCTGCTTCACGGTGAACAAAGTCGGGACAAAAATAGGGACCCAGGGAGCTCTGCCACAGGATGGCTCGCTTCTCCCAGGAACCGTCTCTACAGTTGTTCCTTTTAATCTGGGGTCACGTGCTGGCCCCGATTAGGTTTCTCCTGGCCGTGGTCCTGCAGCACCTCTCTGCAGGCTCCAGCTCGGGCCTGCTTGTCCATTCCTTCAGGGAGTCCTGGAGTCCTCAGAGGCGTGAAGTAAAAAGGAGTCTGACACGTGGAGAAGCGCTCTTCCCACCAGGCCTGGTGCTTCCCTGGAACTACCTGGATTCCTTCTCCCCCGGGCTTCCTTCAGAGAAAGCAGAGCGCCAAAGCCGTGACAAGGAGCAGTGCAGGGCCCGCTGGGCACATGCCATGTGGGAGGTGCCAACACTCGTCCCCCACCTCAGTTGAATGCAGACTGTTCCCCCATTTCTTTTTCTTTTTTTTTGCTTTTTTTTGGGTCACACCCGAGCTCCAGGGTTTCTCCTGGCTCTGAACTCAGGGAACCACTCCTGGCGGTGCTCAGGGGGACCGTATGGGATGCCTGGGATCGAACCCAGGCCCGCATAGGCGGGCCGCTTAGGCAAACGCCCTACCCGCTGGCTATCGCTCCGGCCCCTGTTCCCTGTTTCCTACCCTCCCTGAAAGACCACAAGCAACCCATAACTAAACCAACTCAGCCCAAGGGCTGGCTGGGAAGAGTTGCGGTGGGGAAACCGTGTTCCGATCGGCCCCATCTGTGGGGGGGGCTGGAGCCCCCCCCCCCCCCCCCATGGACACATGCCCAAGTGGTCGGCTTAGGGGTCTCCAGGGGCCCAGCCTCGAGGCAGGACTGCACAGTGCAATGACAGAGGCTTCCGTTCATCTCCTCTTACAGTCTCCTTGGGTTCCAACGCCACAGCCACCGCTGATTAGCCCAAGGTCACCGGGCGAGCAAGTGGCAAACACAAGATTGAAACTGGGCTTATCTGCAGCCGGGATCGCTGCTCACCACCCCGCTCCCCACTGCCACCTGCTTCCCACGCTGGCTCCTGGGGCAACGGTGCAGCCGGTCGGGCACTGCTGCAGGAGGGAGGGGCGTGTCTCGAGGGCGCCCGCGAGGGTCCGCGGGGTGGGTGGGCGCTGGACCGCGCTCCTACTCACCGTCGGCCGGCTGCTGGAAGTTGACGTAGGCATAGCCCAGGGAGCGGCGGGTGATCATGTCGCGGCAGACCCGGATGGAGAGCACAGGCCCCGCAGGACTGAACTTTTCGTACAGCATGGCCTCGGTCACGTCCGAGTGCAGGTCACCCACGTACAGGGAGGCCATGGGGTAGCTGCTGGCCGCAGCGTTCATCTCC
>JAJIBD010016890.1:0-22659 GCA_021461705.1 Cryptotis parvus
AAAAGAAAACATTATTTAATCTTACCTGACAAATTTTTTCCCAGATCTCATCACAGCCAGCCTTTTCCTGAAAACTTAGAGCCAGATCATAGTTCTCAGCTTCTGACCAAACAATTAATGTATCCTGTTTAAAACAAAGATTTCTCTATCATTATATCAGAAATCACTTCGGTATGGAGAGTCCTTGGAAAATTAAAAATAACATATGGTCCACTAATATTACCTCCAAAGAATTAGAAAACACTAATCTGAAAAAATATCTGCATCTCTATCTTTGTAACATCTTTTTTCATGATACCCAAAACATAGAATGAATCTAATTGTCCATTAACAAATAAGAGGGGAAAAGATGTGGTATACTCAAAGGAATATTACTTGATTGTTAAAAGATGAAATGAACCTTCACGAACAAAATAGATGTGAATGACAAGCAAACTGGAAATACATAATAATATAAAAATAACTACATTGTGAAACAGACAGTGGCTACCAGAAGGGGAAGGAAGGTTGAGAGAAATTAAGAGGGTCATTATGATTGTGTTACAGCACTTGAAGAACCATATGCAGTCTGGATTAAAACCATTGTTGTGGTCATAGATCTATGCCAAGGCAAATGTCTTAACCCTTTATTACTTCTCTGGTCCAGTGATAGAAATACTGTGGTGGGTGTTATATACATTCATAACTGTGAAGGCCAGAGCAGTAATGCAGCAGGCAGGCTGTTTTGTTTGCAGTCAACCTGGGTTCGGTCCCTGGGATCCCATATGATGACCAAGTACTGCTAGGAGTGATTCCTGAGTACAGAACCAGAAATAACTCTTGAGTACTGCCAGGTATGGCCAAAAATACAAGCCATACCCGTACCCCAAACTCCCCTGGTGTGTGTGTGTGTGTGTGTGTGTGTGTGTATGTATGTATGTATGTGTGTATATATATATATATATATATATATATGATCACTTGATATTCCGTTATTCATCGATTTGCTCAGCGGGGCGCCAGTAATGTTTCCATTTGACCCTATCACGTACCAGTGTAGAGCAATGGCATCTGTTTGTTTCGGGGATATTAAGAGTTTCCAACTGTTTGTTTAGGGGCTTGATAAGGAAGTCTGACCATCTTGCAGGTGAGCCACGCAATCTTTTGACATCCTGTAGGATCTAATCGGTAATGGCTCTGGTTCAACGGTCGCTCTCCAGATCGAATTATATGACCAGCCTATCTGATTTTTGATGTCCTGGCAGATGAGACAGTGTCCTTGATTTTAGAATAGCGCACGGAGGTCGGAACTCCGGTTCCTTCTCTCATTTGAGTGAGGTATGATTTCCAAGCATGGCTCTTTCGATTCCTCTTTGGGAGACCAGAATGGTATTTTCATCCTGCTGTGTAGGGCCCAGGTCTCTGAGGCGTATGTTAATGCAGGGAGAACAGTGGAGTCAAAGAGATGTGCCCAGAGCTGAGGTTCTTTGTTCTTTTGGCTATTGTTTCGATGTTTTCCATGCCGCTATTTTCCTCCTGCGCAACTCAGGTTTTAGGTCATTCATCATGTTGACTTCTCGACCTAGGTACACATAGCTGTTGCATTCAGAGATGTTTGTTCCATTGAGAGTGAACGGGGCCTCTGGAACTAGTTCATTTCTCATGAACATAGTTTTGTTGAGATTCAGCTGTAGACCTATCTTTCTACATTCTCGGTCAAAGCCAGCCAGCATTTGTGCTGCTTGGCTGATGTTTGGTGCTATTAGAAAGATGTCATCAGGGGCGGAGCGATAGCCCAGCGGGTAGGGCGTTTGCCTTGCACCGCTGCTGGCTGGCCTATGCTGGCCTGGGTTCGATCCCCGGCATCCCATATGGTCCCCCGAGCACCGCCAGGAGTAACTCCTGAGTGCAGAGCCAGGAGTAGCCCCTGAGCATTGCCGGGTGTGACACAAAAAGCAAAAAAAAAAGAAAGATGTCATCAGCGAGCGTAGGTGTTGCAGTTGCCGGCCGTCTATCTTCACTCCCATTCCTTCCAATTCTAATATACAATATACATACATACATATACATATATATACATATATACATATATACATATATACATTATATATATATATATATATATTTTGCCCGAGCGGGCGCCAGTAGTGTTTCCATTTGACCCTATCACATACCACGGTAGCCCAATGGCATCTGTTTGTTTCAGCATATTGAGTCTCTCTCCCTCTCTCTCACTATATATATATATATATATATATATATATATATATATATATATATATACATATACACACACACACACACACACACACACACACACACATATATATATTCTAGGGGCACACCTGGCGATGATAAGGGGTTAACTTAAGAATTACTAATGAATAGCTCAACAAGGAAGGCGTTTGCCTTACATGCAGCCTACCCAAGTTCAATCCCTATGGTCCCTCAAGCAACACTGGGAGTGATTCTTGAATGCAGAGCCAGGAGTAACCCTTGAGACTCGCGGGTATGACCCCCTCCAGGGGGAAAAAGAAAAAGAATTACTTCTGGCATTGTTTGGGGGACCTTATGGGAAGCCATGGTTTGAACCTGGATCATCCATGTTCAAGGCAAACTAACCCACCTATTGCTCTGGTCCCTATAATCACCATTTTTAAAACATCACCTTGACCATCATCTTGTTTATCACTAGGACTTACCTTTTAAAATCTCATATATATATATATATATATATATTTTTTTTTTTTTTTTTGCTTTTTGGGTCACACCCAGCAATGCTCAGGGGTTTCTCCTGGCTCTGCACTCAGGAATTACTCCTGGCAGTGCTCGGGGGACCATATAGGATGCCGGGGATCGAACCCGGGCCGGCAAGGGCCGGCCGTGTGCAAGGCAAATACCCTGCTGGCTGAACTATCACCCTGGCCCCTTAAAAATCCTATTAAGAATTTATCCACCCTACTAGGTTTACACAGTATATTGGAAACTACCTCTAAATAATTACCTGCACGCTACAGGACACAAATGCTCATAATAGATATAAAACACTTCACATTTAGTCTTTTCTCAAAATGCAATGTGTATTTTTGAATCTTGAATTATATATTATTAGCAAAACTGAGTATCCACTTTTGATAAGCATATAAACACGACTTCTTTTCAGACGAGATCGGGCACATTCAGGGTGGTATGGCCCCAGACACACGTCTTTTTTTCAAATCCCAATGTTTCACATTGTGTACTTAATTCTGAGTATCTTTTTTTTTTCCCAGTGTGAGAACTGTTGTTCAACCGTTCTACTGTTCAAGAAGGGAGACATTCACGACATTGGCAACTATCGCCCCATCTTTAATGTATGTTCTGTAGTCCATAGTCTGGAGGGGAAGGGAGAGAGAGAGAAAGGGAAAGAAATGGGAAACCTGCCATGGAGGCGGGCTGTGGGAGGGGGAGGGAACCGGGTAATTGGTGGTGGGAGATGTCACTGGTGGAGGGATGGGTGCTGGAACACTGTATGACCAAAACCCAGGTATGAACCTTTTAATTGTGTATCTTTGTGATTGTGTATCTCACGGTGGTATAATAAAATACTTTATAAAAAAAAAATAGCCATCCCACTCAACTGGGCACATTACATCCTTCTGGGGAAAAGGCTTTTCCCACCCCACCCCCTTTCTTAAAAGTCATATTACAAAGGTACCTGTGACATTTTAAGTGGTCTAATATATCAATGATACATTTCGGTTTTCCTCTACAGTAGTTTGATTTACACGAATAAAAGTCATGAACTAGCTGAGGTCCTATTACTTGCCAGACCCTATTCTTCATCCTTTATTATTACTGTGGCAAAAATTAGTATTTAAAAAAATAAAACTTAAAAAGGAAAATAGAGGGCCAGAGCGATAGCCCAGCCGGTAGGGCGTTTGCCTTGCCGCCGCCCGGCCTGTGCTGGCCCGGGTTTGATCCCCGGCATCCCATATGGTCCCCGAACACCGCCAGGAGTAATTCCTGAGTGCAGAGCCAGGAGTAACCCCTGAGCATCGCGGGTGTGACCCAAAAAAGAGAAAAAAAAAAGGAAAATAGAAATGATTTATAGAATTCAATTTAGAGGGGCTAGAGCGATAGCCCAGCGGGTAGGGCGTTTGCTTTGCACTCAGCCAACCGGGGTTTGATCCCGGCATCCCATATGGTCCCCTTAGCACCGCCAGGATTAATTCCTGAGTGAAGAGTCAGGAGTAACCCCTAAGAGTCGCAGGGTGTGACCCAAAATGAAAAAAAAATAAATTTAGATCTGTTCAATGCCAGGAGTAAGCCCTGAGGACCACTGGGTGGGCCCCCAAACCACAAATACACAATTAAACTCTATGGATTCTAAAAAAAAAAAAACCCAAAAAACCAGTAAGGTGTAACACCATCTAACATGCTTACTAACTGCTTACAAACAATTGAAATGCTGTTTCTTCTTAAAACATGTACTATTTGGATACAATGGGAATAATTCTGGCTCTAGGGTGTGAGCATTCAGTTTCAGGGTTCACTTATCTCTGGCTTCTGGCAAAATATTGAACCTCAAGTTCTTTCCTTACTGGAAAAAGGAAAATGTTGCCTTTATCAGATTATCACAATTTTATTATGAAGAATCGAAGAGAAGTTCAGTGGTTGGGGCACTTCCCTCTTACATGGCAGAGCTGGGTTTGTATCCAGGAACCTCATAAGGTTCCCTGAGCATTACCAGGAGCAATTCCTGAGTGCAGAGCCAGAAATAAGCCTGAGTACTGCCAGGGATGGCCCCCAATCCAAAAGTTATTATAAACTGTTGTTACTGAGCTTATTATATACAGGTACAAAGTTCAGCATTTTTCAAACATTAAGTTCGTAATTCATAGTAAGTATGTCTATTTAAAAGAAGTTCACAGCAGGCAGGGTGTTTGTCTTGCACGAGGCCGACCGGGTTCAATCCCAGGCATCCCATATGGTCCTCCCAAGCACCACCAGGAGTAATTCCTGAGGCAAGAGCCAGGAGAAACCCTTGAACATCGCTGGGTGTGACCCCCCAAAAAGCAATAAATACGCAAACAGATACAAGTTCACAGAAAATTTGCTTGAACACATAGCTTTACAAATAATGAAGGAGGGTGTGGGAGACTAGGATAGAGGGGACACGAAGACAATGGTAGAAGAAAGTGGACATTGCAGGAGAGAGGGGTTTGATTGCATTATGAATGAAACCCTAACAATAACAGTAATATAAACCAAGATCCTTAAAATTAGAAACTAATGGAATTAAAAGGCTTATTTCCAATAAGAATTTGAAAGTCTCCAACTCCAAACCTATGTTACATATAGTACTGAACAAAAAATGTCAAACTGAATGAATACAAAGTTTGGTGGGTTGCAAAGAGTATAGTGGGCAAGGCGCTTGCCTTGCACAAGGCTAACCTGGGTTTGATCCCTGGCATCAGGCCCCTCAAGCACTGCCAGGAGAGATCCCTGAGGGCAGAGCCAGGAGTAACCCTTAAGCATCACTGCCCACTTCCCAAAAAAGACAGAATTTGTTAGCTTGCTTCCCAAGTTTTTCCCTTTACAGAATTATAGTTCTCAATTTCATCTCCTTTAAAGGTGCTTACAACTAAAAATATCATGTAATGGTTCTCAACTTTAAATCTCCCACACTTAAGTCCTTTTTTTGCTTCTAGTTTTGGATCACACCTAGAGATGCTCTGGGGTTGCAACCTGGCTCCATAATAAGATACCTCCTTACTGCTGGAGGTGTCTGGGCATTATATGGATTGCCCGGGATCAAACCTGGGTCAAGTGCATGGAAGGCAAAGCAATATATCCACTGCACTCTTCCTCCAACCCCCACCCACATGAAATTCTTTTTTTTTTTTTTTTTTTTTGCTTTTTGGGTCACACCCGGCAATGCTCAGGGGTTACTCCTGGCTCTGCACTCAGGAATCACTCCTGGCAGTGCTCGGGGACCATATGGGATGCCGGGATCGAACCCTGGCTGGCATGGGCCGCCGCGTGCAAGGCAAACACCCTACCCGCTGGGCTATTGCTCCGGCCCCCTGAAATTCCTATTATACCACTAGTTCTGGAGTTTATTCTAAGACATTTTCATTTATTTCACTACCATTTCAAAGGGTCAAAGTCTAAAGGAAAAGAGGGGGATGGCAGGCAACTGACAGAACAGCATTATTCATACTAATGTGAGAGTACATATAACTGCTTTGTGCTTACATATGTAGGAAATCCCTTGGAATAAGAAATTATTTACAATAGTGGCCAGTAGAAGGGTCGGATAAAAAGGGATCAAAGGAAGAGACTTCACCAAAAACCTAATTTTTTAAAAAATCAATTTTAATGCTATATTGTGTTTTATAAAGATTGAAACCAAAAATTTGGTATAAAATTCTTTTTTCTCAATTTCCTAATTTCTGGAGAGTTGCTTCTTGATCTCAGACTCAAAGGACACTACCTATAACCTGGTTGTCCTTTTCTCATCTTCAATCTTTCATGAAATCTTCTAGTCCTTTCTTAAAAATAGACTAGCTGTTTCTTCTTTATTCATTTACTGTATTAGAACATACTTATACTTGGATTTGTCTACTCGAACTTACTGAAGTGTTTGGCTTCCATAATGCCTTTCTCATTCTTTCCCAACCTCCATTCATTATTCATGACACTGCCACACTCCCTTCATGAATACAATATCACTGGCATTGTTAGGTTCCTGCTAATGAACCTATAATGATCTTCATTTAGCAAAGCAAGCTCTCAAATATAAAACTTCTGCTACTTGTAGCTAGTGCAGTAATCCTACCATTTATAATTCATAGTCCCTTCATCACCAAGAAGGGTGAAGCTTTTATTAATGGTTGTATTTCACGTCAACCTCTCCTTTCTCTAATTTTCTACTAATCAAGTATGAAATAACACTTATTTCTTTCAATATTTTATACTGCTACTTATGCTTAATAATCCAGGTTAAGAAATTTAACCTCGGAGCTAGAGCAACAGTACAGCAAGTAGGCTATTTGCCTTGCATGCAGCTGGCTTGGGTTTGATCCCTGGCATCCCTTATGTTCCCCCAACACTGTCAGGAATAATTTCTGTGTGCAGAGTCAGGAGTAACCCCTGAGCATCACCAATGTGACCCCTAAAAGACCAAGGAAATAAAAAAGAGGGGCCGGAGCGATAGTCCAGCGGGTAGGGTGTTTGCCTTTGTACGCAGCCGGCCCGTGGCGGCCGGGTCCTATCCCCGACACTCCATATGGTCCCCCGAGCA
Organism: Cryptotis parvus; assembly: GCA_021461705.1. Taxonomy (NCBI): domain Eukaryota; kingdom Metazoa; phylum Chordata; class Mammalia; order Eulipotyphla; family Soricidae; genus Cryptotis; species Cryptotis parvus. The sequence goes on from JAJIBD010016890.1 coordinate 7,268, forward strand.
CCACCAGGAGTAATTCCTGAGTGCAGAGCCAGGAGTAACCCCTGAGCATCGCTGGGTGTGACCCTAAAAAGCAAAAAAAAAAAAAAAAAAAAAAGAAAAAGAAAAGAAAAAAAGAAACAACCTTGGTAAGTGCCATATTTATGAACTGTTTTTATAACCTAACAGGGACTGGGTTGGATTTATTGGGTATTTTATTCTTATTTGGTAAGGTTTCACTCATTGTTTCACATTAAAATCTGATGGGGACATTTTTGTTTATCTATTAAATCCAATTAACAAGATTTTGCTAAACATAAAAAGAAATATATTGTGACATTTTCATTAGTGGAACTCATCCTAAGTAACATTTTGATATGCTTATCAGGAGGCACATTACTTCATGTTCCACTGTTGATTTAACCCTCTTTTCTTTCCAGTGCAATCCTTAAAATACCAATTCGTTATCTCTAAACTACTCAATACTGTCCACAGTAAGCAATGAAATGTAAATAAATGTCAATTTAGTGGTATTGAGTCCTTTAAGATTCAACTCAGGCTATTCTGACCTATTTTGATCCCCAAATTTAGTACTTTGCTTTTGGAGGGAATTTTTTTTGTTTTGTTTTTTGTGGTGTCAGAGATAGAACAGTAGGTTTGCAGTCATCCCAGGTGTGATCTGGGTAAACGTATGGTATTCTGATCACCACTAGGAGTAAACCCTGAAGACTGCCATGTGTTGCCCTAAAATAAAGATATAATCTGAAAGCTCAAATCCAGTACTTAACTCATATTATTAAAACCCAGTACTTAGTAATTAGCTCATTTTAATATTAACCCTCTCTGAATTCAGTTATTTTAACAGGAAATTACAAATGCCTTATTTTCTCACTTTCAAAAATAAGCCCATTATCGATCAGTTATCATACAGTAATTTTGGAACTAATTTTTTTGCATTACTTTAGTGAATAACAAATGACAGTTAATAACAGATACTACTTATGAATATAGGAATGTATTGGTCTGTACATCTGATTTTTTTACTTGGCTAAATGTGAAAACTAAGATTTTGGCAAAAAGGATCTGTTACAAAAATAAAAGATTCAACACAAACCTAAATAGCCTGATTTCTATAGAAAAGGGCACTTAGAGGGAACCTCATTGCACAACGGTTGTTAATCTGACTCCAATAAAGGGTACTTAAAACATCTGGGGTGTGGGGTTCAAGAGATAGCACAGTGGATAGGGTGCTTGTCTTGCATACAACCAACCTGGGTTCAATCCCTCCCTGCCAAGCCCTAGTCCTCTAGACCTGGTCAGGTCTAGAGTAATTCCTGAGCTTGGAGCCAGGAATAAACCTTAAGTACCACCAGATGTGATAACAAAAAAAAAAGGGGTGGGGGCAATGTTAGACAATATCTGTGGCCATTCCTGGATCACAACTCTGGGGTCACTCCTGTAGGTGCAAATAGAAACTTAAGTTTATTGCACATAAAGTAAATACTCAAGTCCTTTGAATTATTTCTCTCATCGAAGTTTTCTTTAAAGTGTACTTTTCTGGTAATAGAGATCGCTCAAAGGGATGAGTGCATGCTTTGCATGCAGGAGGCCTGGATTCACGGCACCTCCAGGAGCAACTCTGGTGCACTGAGGTGGTGGCACCCAGACAGCATTGGATGTAGTTCTAACACCAAACAAAACAAACTATTAATGTAGAACTTTCTTATTTGTGAAATTTTCCATTAATCAATGCTAGAGGATATGCCTTGTACGTGTGAGGCCTTGGGTTTAATCCCAGGGCAACGGATAGAAGGGGAACACTATAAAACACACTCAATCTTGTGTTATTCAAATGTGACCATTTACAGAAAATATTTTCTCAAAAGTTTAAGAATTTAAAAAAAATGCTTTCCCTTTCAATATATAAAACTAATGGTAACATTACACATGAAACTATGTCCCAAAGTTCTTCCAGTAGTCACAGAATTGTTGCTTATTTTTTCAATGTTAGAAGGCTGGCTATTTGTGTATAAATCTCCACCATAATGTGATCTTCCCAATAGTAACAACAGCTTTAGGGTCTGGTACATAACCTGAGAAAATTTTTTTTATCACTAGTTAGATAAAGCATCACGATGACAGAGGGCAAAAATATAGTAGAGCAGGTGAAGTAGACTTCTTTGCACTAATTGAATCAGGTTCAATCGTTGGCACCTTCTATAGTTTTCCTTGCATTGAGAAGTGATTCTGTGAGGGAAGAACTAAGAAAAAACCCTGAGCACAGCTGGGTGTGGCCCCAAAACCAAAACAAAAGAGGATGACAAAGAATCTTTTTCCCCATAAAAAATTAGCAAAGAAGTGGCTCTCTGGTAAAATTTAATGCAAAAGCTACCTGCCTGATTTACTTAGAAATAAAAGTTGCTTAAATGTCTACCTCAAAATATCTAAGCTATACAAGTCACATTAGATCTGTCATCAAAAGACACAATTTTCTAAGAGAAAAGAGCTATTAATTAAATGTTGAAAATTAAAAAAGTCAAAACTATGAATGCACTGCAAACTCAAAACATTTAACAGTGAGACTTTTTACGAATAATGAGCTGTGCAATAAACAGTTTATTCCCCCCAACTGTGAAGCACTTGTTTCAGGAATCCAAACGTCATTAATCTTAAAGGCACTGATAATGTGATTCTAATTTATCTTTTCCTTCAAAAATCTCTAGCATAGTCAAGCAAATGAACCAAATAAAAATACCTGGAAAAAAAAAGCAAATTTCTAACAGTAGTTGCATATCATACGACAAAATACTATACAGTGTTTAAAAATGAAACCAACTAGATCTACATTGTTAACATGGATTTCAAAATAATTTTGAATGAAAAATGAAAGTTGCAGAATACATGTAATTATGAGATCAATTATGTAAAGTTTAAAAACACACAAGACTACATATTATTTATGAATACATACATAGGCAGAGGAAAGTATAAAAGCATGTACAGAAGTAATACACATCAACTTCAGAATAGTGGTTACCTACAGGAGGATGAATAGATAGAATGAGATGTTTACAAGGGGCTTTAACTCTTATTAACCACAACAGCCAACATTACAAGATTCAAAACAAATATAGTATAATGTTAACATTGTTAAATTTGGTGCTATTACAGACACTTATTTTCTGTACTTTTCAATTTTGTAAATACTTTGTAATAAAAACTACAATATTCACAGAATAAAGAAAAGGTTGAATCATGCCTGCCAATTCCAGATGAAATAATTAGGCAAGCTAAAACACAACACAGGTTTTCTTTTCCCAAAGACAATAAAGATTAACAGAAAACATTAAAAATTTAGCAACTTACAATTTTTCAAGTATTCATTATATTAAAATATACAATTAAACAGATTTTAAACACTTCAAAAACTATCATTGCTTGAATCGAAATATCTAATTTCACAACACAAAAAAGGCTTTACTTCTTTTTTTAAAGAGTACCCTTTTGAATTTTCTTTTATGCCATTTCCTTTATATGAGAATAAAAGGCTTAGTGTACAGAGTAGAGACCTGGCTAACTGTTGTAAATAAGACGAATGAATACATTGTACTCTAATAACTATCAGAGGCTCAATTCAGAGATAATAAATCACTGCCAGTACAAAGACTTTCACTTTTTTAGTTTGAAACTTTTAACCTGCAAGGGAAAACACATATGGTTTGTATCTTCACATATCAAAACATGTTTTTTCTTGTCAGGGAAGTTTCCCATCTTTGTCAGATTAATACTTCCTCGATCACAGATGAAGTCTTTCAAATTAAAGATAAACAACTACTTGCCTGTTGTTTCTGATATGCAGTGTTTGGATTTATCTTTGATTCCAGGAGTAGTGATCCTGAAAGAAAAAAAAAAATCAATTTATAAAATTCTGAATAAAAGAATGCACGTTAAAAGTTTCCACAACTTTTAAATGTATTTTCACCCAGACATCTGAAATAATTACATACATTCAATTTCACATTATTTTCTTCCCAGAGCTTGACTTAGCCTTTAAATTTGAACATACCGTCCTAATTCATACACCCTTAAAGGAAAAAAAAAATCTATCTAAGATCAATACTCAAGCCAAGGACATAAAGAAACTAGATGACTATCAAATTTTTATTGAAATGAAATTTTAAGGTCTAAATGACCACTTGAAGCCATACTCTTTTTTTGAAACAAGTTATTTTATTGCATTTCCAGTTAAAACAAATTACAAAACACCAGGACAGGGAATCAAAGACATATATTTAGAATCAGAGGCGGGATATCTCACTCAGAAACAAAAGCCAATGACTATTTAAAATCATTTAAAATATTTAAGATCGCTGTTTTTCTTTCGCCTGCACATTATCAGGTGCTCCAATCTGGGCATTTAGATTACATTGAGAAAGGTGTTTTAATTACAGCTCTACGTTTTATCATTCAAAAATACTTCACATATGACTCGTACAGTAAGTCAACAAATACAAGTTTACAATCAGCTTTGGTGCCCTAACTTGACTGGACTGTAAAGTCTCCATGTTTCCACAGCGCTCCCCACAAAGGCAGCGTAAAGGGCTCCCAAGCTAGACGTGCGCGTGGTCCTGCAAACACCCGGGGGAAAGGGCTGCACAGCCCAGACAAGGTGCCTTTTCTTTGGAGTTTCCTTGGCACCTGTCGATTGTGGCAAACGGGACTTCGCTGGGAAAGTCGGGTTTTTGTTGTTGTTGTTGTTAAAGTGAAAGAAAACACACTTTCTCGGCGTAAGAGAACGCCCCTTGGAATGTTTTTTTTCCTCTTTCTCCAACTTGTTTAAATGTGAAGGGTAAGAAAAGGCTAAAGGGTGTAGCAGAGACCCGGCAAACTGAAACCGAGCCTTGTGAACGACCCGACCGGGAAGAAAGTTAAAAATTAAGAGCCGGGGGTCAGCTCGCCCCCTGGGCTCTCCCGAACGTCCCTCCTTCGTTTCTCACACTCCTCCCCTCTGCTAAGACCTGGGGAAGAAGGGACGGGAGGCGGGGGCGCTGAATCACGGTAGGACTACGGGGAAGTCCGGGCAAAGGAGTTTGTTTTTACCGTACAGAAGCGGAGGCACAAAACCACTGCGCTGTCCCGGGCGGTGGTGGTGGAGGAGGACCCGGCTGAGGGCCTCCACTCCGGGGCTCTGCCCACCGCGGAGGCGCCGGCCCTTACTCTACCGTCTCAATAACCTTACCGTCGGACTCTGCCCGAACCAGCAGCGACATCCCCTTGAGCTCCTCCACATAGGTGGAAGAGACGTGCCCGGTGCCTCGGTCGTCCCATTGCCGGTCTTCATTCAGGGTATAGACTTTCACTCGCCGCCGCGTATCCGACATGGTGGCTGCCGTCCCACCACTCCAGCCGCCGCTCCTCGTTCACCTCGTCCGCACCCCTCACTCCTGAGAGACGGTAGCGGAGGCGGCGGCGGCGGCGGCGGCGGCGGCTCCAGAGAGGCCCGAGTTCACCATGGCTCCCGAGGTTCAGCGGCGGGAAGGGGCGACACGAACTACCGCGACCTTTCCGCCCGAAGTCCTGGCTCCTTTCTTACTTCGCCCCGCACACACCCCCCTTCCCTCCCTTTCCTCCCCCAGAGCTCGCTCGCTCTCCGGCCTTCGCCGCCACGGTAACTACTACAGATCCGCCATCTTGTAACCCGATTCTCTCTGCCTTTCTCTTCCTTCTCCAGCAGGCTCACACGGGCTGTCCTAGCAGGGGCTACGGCGGCCGACGAGTCTTTTAAGCGCTGCGCCTCCGCTTCGGCTCTCACTTCCCGGGTCGGCAGTACCGTGCGATCTCGCGAGATAGAGTACGGGACTGAGGTAGGCGGGCCTTCGAGCTACTTCCTCTTCCGCGCCCCGCCTGCTGGAGCGGGATTTCGTCTGGGTTGGAGTGTTCTCGTCAAGTCCCGGTGGCTCTCTGGTGCCGCGAGATTCGTCTCTCTGCGAGCCGCGGCCTGCGTAGAGTTAAAACTCTCAGTGTTTGTTGGCTTGCTCCCAGCGTTTGAGCTATGGATACATCTCCGAGGAAAAGGCAAAGCAAACCGTGAGGTACTTATCTTTGGGCGACTTTAACCCAGAAGGAACTGTCTTCTTCATCTTGTCAGCTCTGGGAAAATAGTTAAAACACGAGTTTTGTGTGTGAAGACGTAAGACTTGGAGTCCGTCGGATGTGACCAGAAACCCACTAAAATCTGTTGTGGAACCTGTGACAGTTAAGCATCACCGCAAGAAGGTTTCAGAGGGGTTTTCCCCCAGTGAAGAGGCCTGTATGTTCCCTTGAATACGTCGTTCTCACTCTCTCTTCAAGTAAATTGTTTCAGTAAAATCATTTTGCTTCACTGTGGGGGAAAAGGTGTTTCATAGGACTTCGGACAATTTTAAGGTCCAAGAAAAGTGTGTTGACGATTTTCTATTTCCCGCCAGAACTTTTCACCGCTAGCCTTTAGCTGGTCATTGAAACATACTTTCGCTTGGAAGGACTGGAGCGATAGTCCAGCGGGGAGGGCGTTTGCCTTGCATGAGGCCGACCCGGGTTCGATCTCTGGCATCCCATATGGTCCCCTGAGCACCGCCAGGAGTAACCCCCTGAGCATCGCCGGGTGTAACCCCCCCAAAAAAAAATTCCGCTTCATAGAAGTTCAGTACTCTCCTGATATTTATAACTTCAGAAAACAGTAATTCAGATAAATTTAGTAAAAGTGGTTGGGAACTACATCCCTAATACATCCTAGAACGTTGTTTGATTTTTTTTTTCTTTTTGGTCACACTCAGCAATGTTCAGGGGTTACTCCTGGCTCTGTACTCAGGAATTACTCCTGGCGGTGCTCGAGGCAGCATATGGGATGCCGGGATCCAACCCAGGTCGGCGGCATGCAGGGCTGTGCTATAGCTCCAGCCCCAGATATTCTTGAGTTTTGTTTTTTTTTTTTTTTCCCCATTATCTAGTCAGTGGTCTTATTCCCCTTATAAGCGAAGAGAAATTCTTTTGGTGCTTACGTTGTCACCAAAATTGCCTAGTTAATATGAGTCATGCTCTGGGCAGCGTTGGTTTCGATCCGTTTGTGTTGGTAGAATATCTTATATTGGTTAGGACAGTTCTGTCACCTGTTCCTGACAGCCGTTTAGTCTGTGAAAGCCATGCTTCAGAGTTGAGAGTCTGACAGCAAAACATGCCTATGTAGTGACTAGTTCTTAAATATGGACACTCTTCAAGCAAATAGACTGTATCATGCACAGAGTGGGCACCTGATGAAAAGTTCTAATTTCAAAATCTCTGTTATACTTATCTTTATTATACCTAACAGCTAAACTCATTAATTGCGGGGAAATATTTTGCACACATAGAAAAATTTAATCTCAGGTCTAAAAATACTTCACAAGTACCACTATTTTTTTTTTTATCACAACCGACAATGCTCAGGGGTTTCTCCTGGCTCTGCACTCAGGAATCACTCCTTGCGGTGCTCGGGGGACTATATGGGATTCGGGGATCGAACTCGGGCCAGCACAGACCGGCTAGCCGCGTGCAAGGCAAACGCTCTACCTGCTGGGCTGTCACTCCGCCCCCTATTTTTTTAATTCAAACTCTGGTGATTTCATTTACTGTGTCATCCTCCTGGTATGCACTCTCCACTAAACTATGACCCTAACCCAACACAGCTTTTGAGCCTGATGTTAGAGGATCCCTGAATGGGAGCTTGGCTGTCAGCGGTTTTCAAGGCTGGAAGGGACAAGAAACAAAAATCATAAAATGTTACTGGATTAAAAGCACATGGACAGGGTGAGCAGAGAGGGATAGTACAGTGGGTAGGATGTTTGCTTTGCATAAGACCAACTAGTTTCCATCCGAAACACTCCTAAGGTCCTCTGACTAGTGTGATCCCTGAATTCAACTCAGGAGTAGGCTTTGAGCACTGCCTGGTATGATTCAAAATTTAAAAAAAAAAAAAGGGGGCTGGAGCAGTTGAAAAGCGGGTAGGGTGTTTGCTTTGCACGCAGCCAACCTGGGTTTGATACCTGGCATCCCATATGGTCCCAAGCACTGCCAGGAGTAATTCCTGAGCGAAGAGCCAGGAGTAACTCCTGAGTGTTGTCATGTGTGACCCAAAAAGCAAAAATAAATAAGTAAATAAATTAAAAAAAATTAAAAACAAACACATAGATCTGGAGAGATAGCACAGGGTTAAGGCACTGCCTTGAATGCTGCAGGCCCTGGTTCCACATGAGCACTGCATGACTCAGTACCACCTGCAGGAGGGTCCATTGACCACACAGGATGTACCCATATCCCATTGCCATAAAATATAAGTTGAATATGGGCTACTAAAGTTCTTTTAAAGCATTAAAAGATTAATATTCACACAATAGACTTTAACTGGGGGTTGCAGTGAAATAATGAATTATTTCCTATAGTTATTCATTCAGTAAATATCCTCTTTTTATTTATTTATTTTTTTGCTTTTTTTGGTCACACCCAGCAATGCTCAGGGGTTACTCCTAGTTCTACACTCAGGAATTACTCCTTGTGGTGCTCAGGGGGACCATATCCCAGGGATGCCTGGGATCGAACCAGGATCGGCTGCGTGGGACAAATGCCCTACCCACTGGACTATTGCTCCGACCCCAGTAAATATCCTCTTAATAGATACTATGCTAGACTTAAAAATAATTAAAGTCCTTATGGTAATTACATTTTAGTTGAAGAAGATAGACAAATACATATCAAATGACTTCACTTTTGGTCATACATTTGGATAGGGTGATGTTTAAAGAGGAAGGCTACTTTGAAGGATGTACTGACTGCCAGGAGAAAGGGTCTAGGAAACCAGAAACTTCAAATTACAAATGTCTACAAACTACATAGAAGCAAACTCAGTGGGGCCGGAGCGATAGTCCAGCAAGTAGGGTGTTTGCTTTGCACGCAGCTGACCCAGGTTCAATCCCGGCATCCCATATGGTCCCCTGAGCACTGCCAGGAGTAATTCCTGAGCATTGTCGGTGTGACCCAGAAAGCAAAAAAAAATGAGCAAACTCAGTGAATAAGAAATTAGGGACTAGAGTGATAGCACAGCGGGTAGGGCATTTGCTTTGCACACGGCCGACCTGGGATCAATCCCTGGCATCCTATATGATCCCCGAGCACTGCCAGGAGTAATTCCTGAGTGCAGAGCTAGTAGTAACCCTGAGCATTGCTGGGTGTGACCCAAAAAGAAAAAAAAAAACACAAAAAGAAGCAAACAGTGAATAAGAAATTAGGGGCTAGAGTGATAGCACAGCAGGTAGGGGCGTTTGCCTTACATGCAGTCAACCCAAGTTCAATCCTAGGCATCTCATAGCACCTTGAGCACCACCAGGAGTAATTCCTGAGTGTAGAGCCAGGAGTAACCCTTGAGCATTGCTGGGTGTGACCCAAAAAGAAAGAAAATTAGTGATGGTGTTGTGATCAAAGCTGTAGCATAAATTTTGTGGTAGAGAACGCAAGAGTGAAAGTAGTGACTGAAAGAGTTGGGGAAGAAAATAAATTAGCGTCTGACAGTATTGTCGTGGCTATGTTAGATTTTATGTCTATGTCTCCAAAAGTAGGCAATATCACCCCACTGTGGAACCCTGGAAACACCCAGGGGGAGTAGCTTTCTGTGCAGTTGGGAGCATTGAATAAAAAATTAGGCAGCTGAAGTATAAATAAGAGTAAGGCATTTTTTTTATATTGTGTCAGTTAAAGTTGATAGTCATAGTGTCTATATTTTATTTTATTTTATTTACTTATTTATTTACTTTTTTTTTTTGCTTTTTTGGGTCACACCCGCAATGCTCAGGGGTTTCTCCTGGCTCTGCACTCAGGAATCACTCCTGGCAGTGCTCAGGGGACCGTATGGGATGCCGGGGATTGAACCTGGGCCAGCATAGGCCGGCTGTGTGCAAGGTAAATGCCCTACCCACTGGGCTATTGCTCCGGCCCCAGTGTCTATATTTAATTTTAATGAAATATGAATGAAGTAAATTTCAGGGCTTACTTCTGGCTCTGAATTCTAATACTGAATTTAGAATTCAAATAATCTGATTATTAGAATTAATAATCAGGGGCTGGAGTGATAGCCCAGCAGGTAGGGCGTTTGCCTTACACGCAGCCAGCCCATGCCAGCCTGGGTTTGATCCCGGCATCCCATATGGTCCCCCGAGCACCTCCAGGAGTAATTCCTGATTGCAGAGCCAGGAGTAACCCCTGAGCATCGCAGGGTGTGACCCAAAAAAAAAAAAGAAGAATTAATAATCAGTATTCTAATAATCTGAATACTAATTTTTAATTGCATATTGATGTATATTTAAAAATCACTGGTAAAATTTGTATTTAACAGTTTAATGCTGAGTTAAGAACACATTCCAGGGGCTGGAGCAGTGGAGCAGCTGTAGTACAGCAGGGAGGGTGCTTGCCTTGCAAGTGGCTGACCTGGTTTCAATTCCTGGCATCCCATGTTTCCTGAATACCTCCAGGGGTAATTTCTGAGTGAATGTAGAGCCAGGAGTAACCCCTGAGCATCACTGGATGTAACCCAAAAAAGGCAAAAAGAAAAAAAAATACCATTTTTATTAGTAGTGTAGTTCACTTTACATAAAAATTATGCAGAACGGTTATATACCTGCTTTGATGACTATTTTAATACCACTTGATCACTTGATTCCCGTTATTCATCGATTTGCTCGAGCGGGCGCCAGTAACATTTCCATTGGACCCTATCACGTGCCAATGTAGCCCATGGCATCTGGTTGATTCAGGAATATGAAGAGCCTCAAACCGTTCCTTCAGGGTCTTGACAAGGAAGTCTGACCATCTTGTAGGTGGGCGGCCACGTGGTCTTTTGACATCCCGTGGGATCCAGTCGGTAACGGCTCTAGTCCAGCGGTTGTCTCCAAATCGCATTACATGTCCAGCCCATCTGATTTTCAATGCCTTGGCAAACGAGACAGCGTCCCAGATTCTGGAATAGCGACGGAGGTCAGAACTCGGATTCCTTCTCTCACTTGAGTGAGGCATGATATTCCAAGCATAGCTCTTTCGATTCCTCTCTGGGAGACCCGAATAGCATTCTCATCCTGCTTTCGTAGGGCCCAGGTCTCTGAGGTGTATGTTAATGCAGAGATGTGCCCGGAGCCGGGAGGTTCTTTGTCCTTTTAGCATTCAGAAATTGTTCCATTGAGAGTGAATGGGGCCTCTGGAACTAGTTCATTCATTCTAATAGCACTATTGAAAAGATATTCACTCTCAATGGAGCAAACATCTCTGAATGCAGCAGCTATGTGTACCTAGGTCGAAAAGTCAACATGATGAATGACCTAAAACCTGAGCTGCACTGGAGGAAAAGAACGGCATGAACTGCCTTCAAAAACTCGAAGAGGGGCCGGAGCGATAGCCCAGTGGGTAGGGTGTTTGCCTTGCATCCGGCGGGCCCATGCCGGCCGGGTTCCATCCCTAAAATCCCATATGGTCCCCTGAGCACCGCCAGGAGTAATTCCTGAGTGCAGAGCCAGGAGAAACCCCTAAGCATTGCCGGGTGTGACCCAAAAAAGCCAAAAAAAAAAAAATCGAAAAAAATAGTTAAATGACAAAGAAACTCTGGCACCAGGCACATCTCTTGGACTACACCATTCTCCCTGCATTAACATAACACCTCAGAGACCTGGGCCCTACGGATGAGAATGCTATTTGGATCTCACAATGAAGGATTGAAAGAGCCATGCTTGGAATATCACGCCTCATTCAAGTGAGTTCCGACCTCCGTTGCTGTATCGTTTGCCAAAGCATGGAAAATCAGATAGGCTGGACCTATTATGTGATTTGGAGACCACCGCTGGACTAGAGCCATTACTGACTGGATCCCACGGGATATCAAAAGGTCACGTGGCCGCCCACCTACAAGATTTGTAGGTCAGACTTCCTTGTCAAGACCCTGAACGAACGGTTCGAGGCTCTTCATATTCCTGAATCAACCAGATGCCATTGGGCTACACTGGCATGTGATAGGGTCAAATGGAAATACTACTAGTGCCCGCTCGAGCAAATTGATGAATAACGGGATGTCAAGTGATCGAGTAATATATGTGTACATATTGGTTCTAGTGTGAGAAATCAAACTTTTTTCTTTTATATAAGTCATATATAATTTTATACCTCAATTGTATCACTTCACTTGTCTTCCTGTTGTTCATCAATTTGCCTAGTGGGCACAAGTAACATCTCCATATATCCTATTGCAAGCAAGTGTAACCCAAGAGCATCTGTTTGCTCCAGGAACAGGAAGAGCCTCAAGGCATTCCTTCAGGACATGGGAATGAGGTCCATAATTGTTACTGGTTTTTGGCATATCAAATACACAGGGCAGAGCTGTGACCAGCTCTCGCTGTGCCCAGCTGATTGCGAGGCACCCAGGAGGGAAGGCAAGTTCTAGCCCTGGCCCACCATCCCAACAGAGCCTCTCAAGAAGCCAGTGGAACCCCCACACCATGAGGGCCATCATTTTCAACATCCGGACTCCACAGCTTGTCAGAGCTCCACCCATCAGAAAAGCCCATCTTTCCTGTCTCCCCATCAATAAATGCACAAGATGAGAGGCTACTACAATAGTATCCCACCTGTAGGGCAGAGCCTGGCAAGCTACCTGTGCCTTATTGATATGCAAAAAAGCAGTTATGATTATAGACCTCATTCACGAATGGTTTGAGGCTCTTCATATGTTCCTGGAGTGAGCAGATGCCCTTGGGCTTCACTAGCATGAGACAGGACATATGGAGATGTTACTGGTGCCCGCTTGATCAAATCTACGAACAACAGGAAGACAAGTGAACAAATATTATTGAAACACATCTTAATTTCCATCATTCCAATGAGCCTAGCAAGAAGCCAGAGGAACCCCCCCCACCAATAGGCCAGTCATTCTCAACATCCAGACTCCACAGCTCCTCAGAGCTCCACCCAAGAGAAAATCTGATCTTTCCCTGTTGAGTTTTATCAGTAAATGCTCGAGATGAGAACCTTCTACTGAGAGTATACCACCTACACGGCAAAGCCTGGAGAGCTATCCATGTTTTATTTGATATGCCAACAACATCAATTGTAGTAGACATATTTTTTTAAAATGCAACGTCATGACCAAACCTAGAAAAATAAGGACAATATAGTATAGAATAATTGAATGATGGTTTCATACATTTGCCTATAATTAGTACTTTTTTTTTTTTTTTTTTTGGGTCACATCCTGCAATGCTCAGGGGTTACTCCTGGCTCTGCACTCAGGAATTACTCCTGGCGGTGCTCAGGGGACAATATGGGACGCCAGGGATCGAACCCGGCCCGGCACAGGCTGACCACGTGCAAGTCAAATGCCCTACCCGCTGTACTTTTGCTTCGCGCCCCTATAATTAGTACTTTAGCAATGTGCCTTATTTGCCAAAAATTTTCATCAGATTAATATATGATTCCTTCAGGACTGTGTTTCACAAACAAATGCTTTTAAGGATAAAAATTTGTCCTAAAGCACTGAATGAATTCAATATAGTCAACATCAACAAAACTTCAATAGTATACAAACAAGATGACAATGGGTTATATCTTTTTAGAAGATATTTTTAATTTTGTTTTGCTTTTTAAGCCTCACACAGTTACTCAGAGGTTATTCCTGACTCCTCACTCAATAATTACTTCTGGTGGTGCTTGAGGGACTGTCTGCGTTCCCAGGGATAGACATGGTTAGCTGCTTGCAAGGCAACCACCCTACCCACTGTACTCTACAGCCCCTTACAAAATATTATTACTAGTTGCTATACTGGGTAAACCACATAATATTGATGAAGAATTAATTCCTAATATACACTATGTTATGCAAGTTGTCATCTGATATTACCAAGAAAATATTTTGGCAATAATACTGTGTAGAGAATTGAAGAAATGGCTTAAGATCTTGAAAACTCATTATGTAAGCCTTTAAAAGCATCCCAGTTCTTTACAACTCAATAATCAACTTTACCAGGAAATGAAGGAAACATTACTATTACCATACATGTAATATATGAAGGAAGAAATTTATTTGCTAGAATTTATTATTTGCTAAAATTTTGCAATCTGGAACTAAAGGAGAATTGATATTTCATGCATTTGGAGGTTTTGTTATTTTAAGAAAAATGAAAGGGCCCGGAGTGATAGTCCAGCGGGTTGGGCGTTTGCCTTGCATGCGGTTGGCCCATGCCGGCCGGGTTCGATCCCGGCATCCCAAATGGTCCCCCGAGCACCGCCAGGAGTAATTCCTGAGTGCAGAGCCAGGAATAACCCCTGAGCATTGCGGGTGTGACCCCAAAAAGCAAATAAATAAATAAATAAATAAAAATTAAAAAAAAAAAAGAAAAAGCTTGGGGCCGGAGCAATAGCACAGCGGGTAGGGCGTTTGCCTTGCATACCGCCTGGGTTTGATACCCGACATCCCATATGGTCCCTGAGCACTGCCAGAAGTAGTTCCTGAATGCAGAGCCAGGAGTAACTCCTGAGCAACACTGGGTGTCACCCAAAGAGCAAAAAAAAAAAAGGGGGGAAGGAAAGCAGTAATACCTGTCAGTTGGTACTTATGCTACAATGAGGTAAGATATGAGGATTTTACTGCATATTTTAAAATGTGGTTCCAGGTGTATTTGCTATCATTGTCATCATTTAGTTGCCAAAATTTTGAATGATTGCCCACTCAGGCATTTTAAAGCAGTTGGCAAAGTCAGAAAAAATTCCTTTAATGACAAAGTAGGCAGCTTTGTATTAAAATGAATTCAACCACTAGCTATATCATAAGTTCATTGACTGTCAAAAGGTATCTGTGTGGATTGGTTTTATAAACTCTGATGTGGTATTAGAGTTCTGAGAAAACAAGATGATCCTTTACTAGCCAACTTAATTGATGTCACATAATTTGATAAAGTTGTTTGTTAAATTCAATAAAACAGATCTATGGCTACAGAGTTATGCGTTGAATTTAATCAAAGCAAAATCAGGTATTTCCACATTTGTGGCAAAATTTCTGTACAAATGGTATTTAGGATAAGGTGAGTTCAGCTATTTTTTTGAATATCAACAGTAGGAAAACTTGATGACTTGCTTACCAGTGTCATCAGCACTTGGAGGATTTCTATTCTGACTTCAATGATTTGAAGATATTCTTAAATATTTCAGAGTGGGTTTTGAACTTTTCAATTGCAAACAATCTCCAAAATTATAGGAAGGTCTAAGTAGGGCTACCAAAAAATTGGAAATTTAAATTCGAAGATGGGTATCAACATTTGACTGCAAAATGAGGTATCTGCACATTATCCTAGATTATATTCTATAATACAAAACTTTTT
>JAJIBD010016891.1:0-10089 GCA_021461705.1 Cryptotis parvus
TGCAGAGTAACCCTTGAGCATCGCTGGGTGTGACCCAGAAAGCAAATAAATAAAAAGAACAAAACTGAAAATGCTAAGCAATTCTAAGTGCTAAATATGTTCTTAGCCTAAACGATCCAAGTTAAATACCAGAAAGCAAAAGGGAAAATAGTAACTGACCTACTAGTAACTTGAGAAAGATAAATCTTGTGTCTTTATTTTCATTTGAACCCTACCTTGTGGTATTCAGAGCTAACTGCTGACTCTGCTCAGAGATCGCTCCTAGTGGGACTTGAGGGGCCAGATAGAGTGCTGGGGATTGAACCTGTTGCATGAAGACAAGTGCTATTTCTGTAGTGCTGTCTCTGAATTTCAAACTGACCATGAGTAGAGAAGCGGTTCTTCTGTGCCTGAGAATGCCCCAGAGTGCAAGCCCTGGGAATGGGAAGAAACTCATTGTCTTCTTTCCTAGGGCCTAATACATTTTATAAACATTTAACATTTATTAGCACAAATTATACTACATTTAGGTCTATGTTCCCATTTCGTTAATTCTGTTTCTGGTCCTCTGTGCAATGTCTCTTTTTATTCTGGGGGACACACCACAATTCTCAGGGACTGTTCTGGTTCACTGTTGAGAATGACCCTTGGTGGTGCTTGGGGCACCGTGTGTGTGTCAGGGAGCACTTGTGCTAGGAGATGGGGATTTAACTCGGGGCTTCAGAAACTCAAGGCATATGGTATTCACTTTCCCATATCCCCATCTTTGGGTTTGTTTTTCTGATCGTTGCCAACACCTGAGAAATAATACATAGCTTGCTGATTTTCCACTTTTTATAGTATGTGCTGTATATAAATGTGTATGCAGTTGTATAAAGTTTCCTTCGTTACTGAAGTTATATTTGGGAAATCTAATATATAGTATTGTTTGACTCAGGACAAGAGAATTTCTTATTCTCCCACCCCCAGGACTAGATGTTTCTCTTTAGCCCACATATACATATTCAATAGAGAATTGAACCTTTTATAGGTAAACCGTCTTTCCCTTGGCTAGGGTTTTCCTAGTAACACGTAATAGTACAGTAGTAGAATGAGGTGTGTGGTGCAGGAGCATTTAATGAACGTATTACGGTCTCTGTGGGCTTAGGAAGCCTGTGAGGAAGAAACACTTAAACTAAACAGAAGGAGTTAGCTTAGAGGTGGTCTATATAGATATTATATATTATACAGTAGTGTGATGTGATTAAACATACAGTACTATGTTTTTGTTTTTACTTTCAACCCTTTTTATAGTCTTAAGATTTATATTTTAATAGTCTTTCAGTTTGATTTTGGGGCCAGAGCCATAGCACAGCGGGTAGGGCGTTTGCCTTGTGTGCGTCCGACCGGGTTCAATCCCGGCATCCCATATGGTCCCCGCACCAGGAGTAATTCCTGAGTGCAGAGCCAGGAGTAACCCCTGAGCATCGCCAGGTGTGACCCAAAAGGCCCTACCCCCACCAAAAAGAAAAAAAAGTTTGATTTGGTTTTTTGTCCATTTAACATTATTGTGAAGAATATATTTAAAGGTTTCATTGTTATTTAGGTAACATGGTTACAATAGTATAAAATTTAATGATTTTTCACTGTGGGGGCATTTGAGGTTTTCAGGACTTGCTCCTGATAGTGCCTGAACTGGGTCAGCCATGTGCCAGGCAAGGACCTGATACTGCCTCTATCCACAGGGCTTCTGGTCATTCACTACTGCCAGTGTCCAGGGTACTCTGCCGCTGTCTTCTTGTCACTTCTAGTTCTTTTCTTCCTCCGTCACTAAGATTTTTCTTAGTGAAATAGTCTTGTTCATAAGAATATGGGAGGAGAGAGGGACAGTACCCATTTCAGGTGATATGGAAAAATATCTAAGAAATTAGCAGACATTTTTTTTTTTCCTTTTTTGGGTCACACCTGGCAATGCTCGGGTTACTTCTGGCTCTGCACTCAGGAATTACTCCTGGTGGTGCTTGGGGTGCTGGGATTGAACCCGGGTCAATCATGTGCAAGGCAAACATCCTGTCCGCTGCACTATCCTCCGGCCCCTGCAGATTTTTTTTGTTCTTATTTTGTTTTAAATTTACATCCCAAGTGGTGCACAAGAGATCTTAGGGGCCCCTTCTGGTTGGACTGGGGTTCATTGCCAAGGCGCAGGACGTAGTACAGGGCTGGAGAGAGAGTGCAGCAGGTAGGGCTCTTGCCTTGCATACAGCTGGTCTGGGTTCAATCCCGACATCCCATTACTACGTATACATCTTCAGCCCTTATTTTATTTTTAACTTTCTTTTTTTATAGGAACCACTCCCAGTTATGATCAACTCTGTAGTGTGGGCCTGTCAGACCTTGTGGTATGTGCTTGGGGAAACATGAGAACCATACATAGTGGTGCCCGAGTACGGGAGTGTTGTTCCTAGAGATGGAATCAGGGCATTGCGTATTCTTGGTATGTGCCCTACCACTTGAGCTATCTCTACATTCCCAGTTTTTAACTACATATTTTAAAAAGGTAGTTAGTTCCTGGGCTGGAGTATACTGGGTTTGGGGAAAATAATTTTCCTGAAATTCCAAGCTATGACTGTTTTCTGCTTACATTTTCTCCATGAAGCTAGTGAGTATTTGTTTTTACTCTATTCCTCTTCTCTATTTGTCTCTAGAATAGTGTTTTTACTTGTTTTAAAGGTTTTCTCTGTGACCTTACATTTTAGTGTTTACCAGGGTATGCTTTTCTTTGTATGTGTCCTGTCCGTTGAATTTCTTAGATCTGTAAGTTCTTGTCTTTTTGCTATATTCGGGAAGTTTTCATAATTATTTCCACAGTATTCCTATTTTCTCAGCTCCTGGAATTTCAATTATACGTGTATTAGCATACTTGATATTTGTGTCATTTATTCTTTTCTCCATTCCCAGCTGCTGAATCTAAAGCTGTTCTTGTCAGCTATTGTAGTCACTTAGAGTTTTCAGTTCATTTCCTTTCATTTATTGTAGATTTATTTGCAGGGGGAGGCGGGGACTTGGATCACAGCTGATGGTATTCAAGGTCTCAAGTGTCACTTCTGTCGGTGCTAAGGGGACCAGGTTGACACCAAAAATGACACTGTCAGCCATGTGCAAGGCACACACACCTAACCTCTCTGACTCCTAGTTTTGTTTCCTTAATGCCTATTTCTCTGGAGATAGAACTTCTCATTTTTTATATATGAAACAAATGAAATAAAAAAATACTTTCTTTAAATCCTAGTCTATAGATTAACAATAACTGCTTAGATTAACTATAACTGCTTAATTTTGCTTTCTTTTTTTTTTTTTTTTTTTTTTTTTTTTTTTTTGGTTACACCTGGCAATGCTCAGGGGTTTCTCCTGGCTCTGCACTCAGGAATTACTCCTGGCCGTGCTCGGGGACCATATGGGATGCTGGAGATTGAACCCGGACCGGCAAGGGTCCGGCCGCATGCAAGGCAAATGACCTACCCGCTGGGCTATCGCTCTAGCCCTAATTTTGCTTTCTTAACTTCAATTATCTGGGTCATTTTTTGAGCCTGCTTTTTCTTTCATTATTAGAACATGTATTTTTATTTCTTTGCATGTCTACTCAATGAATATATAGACTTGGGCTTTATCGTTCCTCCAGAGTTGGGTTTTTTTTTCCCTTCAAATTTTATTACACCACTTTTAGACATACAATTGCAAGATGCTCATGTAGAGTTTTGGTTCTAGAGTGTTCCAACACCCATCCCTCCACCCGAATCCATCTCCCATCACCAATGTCCCCACCTCCCTCCCCCCCCACACCTAGACTACTTGGCGGGTTCTGTATGTCTTTTCTCCCCCTCTCTATCTTTCCCTCCCGCCTACCTTTCCTACACATAGTAGAATGCAGTATATTAAAGAATATAACTGTTTCCACTTGTTTGATGGCCACGTGACTTAGGGGCCTCATGGTCAGCATCCAGACAGTGAATATGGCTGCTAATGTGGTGGGCGAGTCTCATCTGGCTGCTTACGGAACCCCGAGAGGTGATGGGCCCACTCCCAAAACCCATCTGTCCATCTGAGGGCCCCATGGTCAGCTGAGCCTGGGGAAAGGCGAGTTCCAGTTCCCCAGCTGTGTCTGAGGTTCTGCATGCTATGGCTGGTCGCCCCAGGGCAGCTCCTGGGGGCCACCAGGCTAAGACAAAATGGAGGGGGAAGGGGCTGCCCCGGCTCCATCTGATGAATTCCGGTGATTCCCGCTTCTGGGAGCTGCCTACCTGGGCTTGAAATCGTTTTGTTCTGTTAATCTGGTCTTGAGGTAGCATCCCTCCCAGGCGGGCGGGTTGCTCTGCTGCAGCGTCCGGACAGCAAATATGGCTGCTAATGTGGTGGGCGAGTCTCATCTGGCTTCTTCCAGGACCCCCCAGAGGTGATGGGCCCACTCCCAAACAGAGTTGGTTTCTTTTTTGGCCACGCCCAGTGATGCTCAGGGGTTACTCTTGGCTCTGCACTCAGGAATTACTCCTGGTGGTGCTCGGGGGACCATATGGGACACCGAGGATTGAACCCAGGTCAGCCACGTGCAAAGCAAACGCCCTCCCGCTGTGCTGTCGCTCTGACCCCCAGAGTTGTTTTTTGGCCCTTCATGCCCAATTTATCAGTACGACTTTCCCCTTTCCCATCCGTCTGTTACTGTTGTTTTAGGGGCCATACTTTGCAATT
The DNA here is from genome assembly GCA_021461705.1 of Cryptotis parvus. NCBI lineage: Eukaryota > Metazoa > Chordata > Mammalia > Eulipotyphla > Soricidae > Cryptotis > Cryptotis parvus. The sequence continues at coordinate 4,702 of JAJIBD010016891.1, forward strand.
CTTAGGGCTTTCTTCTGCCTCTGCTCAGGGATCATAGGATCATATGTGGGATTAGGGTCCAAACCAGGATTGGCTCTATGCAAGGCAAGTGCCTTAACCCATGTTTCCAGTCCTTTGCCTTCTGATAATCACTCTTGTTCCTGGAGCCTAAAAGTTATTTTTATTTTATTTAGCTCATTGTTCCCCACCCGTTCCCTAGGCAGGGTTATGGGCAGGGGTTGGGCTCTCAGGCTCCGAGGCCACTGCCGCTCTACTGTTTCTACCAGGCATGGGCTGTTTGTATCCATCACCAAACACACCTGATACAAAGCACTGCTGTGCAGTGCTTGAAGTGCTTTGTTCTTAGTGCATCGCTAGAGCATATAAGTAAAGTCATACTATATTTCTTTTTTGGTTTACAGTGTTTGTCTTTTTATTTTTTCTTTTTGGTTCACACCGGTGCTGCTCAGGGGTTACTCCTGGCAGTGTTCAGGGGACCATACGTGATGCCAGGGATCGAACCTGGGTCAGCCACATGCAAGATAAATGCCCTACCTGCTGTGCTATGCTCCTGTCCCAGTGTGTCTTTCTTTTTTTTTTTTCTTTAGTTTTTTTTTCTTTTTGTCTCTCACCCAGCGATGGAATCACTCCTGGTGGTGCTCGGGTGACCGGGGTGACCATATGGAATGCCAGGGATCAAACGACCATGTTGGCCGCAGGTTGGCTGCAATGCAGGGCAGACACCCTACTTGTGCTATCGCTCCAGCCCCTTGTGTCTTTTTTAATTCTTTGCTCATGTATACTGTGTCTTTCTCACTTACTCACCTGTTAAGGTTGTTTCAGCTTGATTGTTGTGAATAATGCTGTAGTTAACATGGGGAGATAGGTTGCATATATCTCTTCAAATAAGTGTCTGATAATGTTTGTAATCCCACAGAAGTGGGATAACTGCTGTTTCTATTGTTAAATTTTTTGAGAACTTCTTATACCACCTCCCAGAACAATTCTACCAATTTATGTTCCTATCAACAGAGTACAAAGATTTTTTTTTCATATTTTTATTAGTGCTTGCTTTATCTTGGCCTTTTTGATTATAGACATTTTCAGTGTATAATGGTGAGTTTAAATTACTTACATAGGTAACCCTGTAATGTATGTTCTGTAATCCATAGTCTGGAGGGGAAGGAAAAAGAGAAAGAGAGAGAAATGGAAAGAAATAAAGAACCTGCCATGGAGCAGGGCTGGGGAGGGGGAGGGAACCGGGGATGTTGGTGGTGGGAGATGGGCACTGGTGGCGGGATGGGTGCTGCAACACTGTTTGACCAAAACCCAAATATGAACTTTTTAATTGTATATCTTTGAAATTTTAAAAATAATAAATTACTTACATATTTTGATTATTAATAGCTTGTTCCATAAATGATTTGCAAGTACCGTATGTCAGACATGGATTACTTTATTTTATTTTATTTTATTTTTGCTTTTTGGGTCACACCCGGCAATGCTCAGGGATTACTCCTGGCTCTGCACTCAGGAATCACTCCTGGCAGTGCTCAGGGACCATATGGGATGCCGGGGATTGAACCTGGGCCCGCGACAGGCGGGCCGTGTGCAAGGCAAACGCCCTTCCCACTGGACTATCGCTCCAGCCCCTACATTTTCTTTTTTTTTTTTTGCTTTTTGGGTCACACCCAGCGATGCTCAGAGTTACTCCTGGCTCTGCACTCAGGAATTACTCCTGGCGGTGCTCGGGGACCATATGGGATGCCGGGGATCGAACCCAGGCCGGCACAGGCCTGCCGCGTGCAAAGGCAAACGCCCTACCTGCTGGGCTATCACTCCGCCCCTACATTTTCATTTTGATGGCTTCCTTTTTCTACAGAAGAAACTTTTAATTTGACGATTTTTTATTTGTATACTTTTGGTGGTAGTTTGGTGCCATGTCCACGGTGCTCAGGAGCGTGGTGCTCAAGAGTGCCATGGAGTACTAGAAATTAAATCAGGGCCTCACACGTGTACCAGCATGCAGGCCAGCCCGCTAGCCCTCTCACCTGTTCCTCCGTTGTGCCCCTAGTTTGTACAATTTTCATGCAGTATATACCTTTAAATTTTAGGCACAATGGTTTATAAACTGTTAATAGGGTTACCCCTCACTTTACTTTTGTTTTTGTTTTCTTTCTTTTTTTTTCTTCTTTTTGGGTCACACCCGGCAGTGCTCAGGGGATGCTGGAAAATCGAACCCAGGTTGGCTGCGTGCAAGACAAATGCCCTACTAGCTGTGCTGTCACTCTGACCCCACTTTCGTTTCTCTTGCTCTTAATTTTCCTGTGTTCTCCGTTTGAGATAGTTACCAACTGTTAAAAGTTACTTGAACATTCAAGTGGGAGTGATGTGGGGTTTGAGTTTTTGTTAAAATGATTGCAGATATTTTATGTTTCATATTGTTCTCATAAGAATTGCTTGAAATCTGAGTGTAATGTGTTAACTGGTGATTTTTTTTTTTTTAGTTGGAAAGACATCACTGATCACAAGATTCATGTATGACAGTTTTGACAACACCTACCAGGTACTATGTTTTGCCAACTTACTAATTTTTATTTTGTGTTAAAAATATTCAAAACGGAACTGGAGAAATAGTAGGATGTTTGCCTTGCACACGGCCCGACACAGCTTCAATCCCGGCATCCCATATGGTCCCCTGAGCACTGCCAGAGTAACCCCTGAGCATCACCGGGTGTGACCCAAAAAGCAAAAAAAAAAAAAAAAAAAAAAAAAAAGTAAAAAAAATTCAAATAGTCAAAGCCTTAAAATATTTTATTTACTTTTAATTATAGATATTGTGCACTTTTTATCATCTTAAAAATACAAGATTAATATGCCCATAACTGATTTTACAGTCATCAACTTTTTTTTTTTTTTTGGGTCATACCTGGCAATGATCAGGGGGTTACTCCTGGCTCTGCACTCAGGAATTACTCCTGGAGGTGCTCAGGAGACCATATGGGATGCCGGAGATCGAACCCGGCTCGGCTGCGTGCAAGGCAAACGCCTCTCCCCGTTGTGCTCACTCTGGCTCCATCTACCTTTTCATTTGATTTATCTGTTCTTCCCAAGTCTGTTGAAGGATTCTCACTAATACCATTTGAAATAGAAGTGATTGTTTCTCATAGAGAAGTTTTTTGTTTTTTTTTTTTTTTTGCTTTTTTTTTGGGTCACACCCGGCGATGCTCAGGGGTTTCTCCTGGCTCTGCACTCAGGAATCACTCCTGGTGGTGCTCAGGGGACCATATGGGATGCCGGGATTGAACCCGGACCAGCATGGGCCAGCCGTGTGCAAGGCAAACGCCCTACCCGCTGGACTATCGCTCCGGCCCTCATAGAGAAGTTTTATCAGAGTCTAGAATTCTGTGATATTTTGAGCTACTTGAAGTCAAGACTAAGTTATATATTAGAAATCATTAATAGATTGGGGGAATTAATAGATTGGGGAAATCACAGGTATGTGGAAATTAAGTTGCCCTCTTAATAAGTTGGTCAAACACAGAGTCATAGGGAAAATTAGTAAATACTTATAAATAGCACAGCGTACCAAAATGTATAGAATACTGCTAAAACAGTGCCTATGAAAAGGAGCAGTACATTAAACCAGCAATTAAGCTTACCTTAAATAGGCTAAAGAGGGGTGCCGGGGGCGTTAGTACAGTCGGGAGGGCATTTGCCTTGCACACGGTCAACCCGGGTTCGGTCCCTGCATCCCATATGGTCCCCCCGAGCACCGCCAGGAGTAATTCTTGAGTGTAGAGCAGTGACCCTTGAGCATTGCCAGGCGTGACTCAAAAAGTGTGTGTGTGGGGGTGGGGAGGGGGAATTACTGCTTTTTTTAAACTTCTTTGTCTTGTTTTTACAGGCAACAATTGGCATTGACTTTTTATCAAAAACAATGTACTTGGAGGATCGAACAGTGAGTAATGTTTTAGTGTGCAAATTTCTGCAACACTCCAAGAAATAAAAGTGTGATCAAAGCTATAATCAATATCATCCTAAGAAGTACTTAGCAAAGTTAGGAAAATTGATCTAAGCTATCAGCAGAATTATTACAGAATAGCAAGCACTTCAGCAACTTCTCCCCAAGTGAGATCCAAAAGAAAAAGTTATTTCTAAAATCCCGATGGCATCGGCAACCAAAATAACTGGTTGAAAAAAAATTTGTGAATTTTGTTATACAAATTTTGATTTAGTGAAATTATATTATAATTAAATTATATTATAATAATATAATATAAATTATATTATAATAATATAAATTTATTATAATATAATTTCACTAAAGATAATTAAAAGTTTTCATAAAAAATTATAGCTGTTAAAGGCCTCTTTAAAGTCTTTTACGGTTGAAAGAGGAAGAATAAAAATGAGAGAAATTTCACTCTTGAGACATAGAGTTTCCATTTAAATATTACGTAGTGTGGACTTCAAGGTTTTATGCCCCAGACTCTGATATTTACTGATATGACTGTGAACAGAAAGAAATACTGTTAGATCATCTTTCATTCTCAGGAATGCTCTAAGTGCTGTGAAATTCTGCATTCTTCTGTCCTTTGAAGAGATTCCTGTCACCCTCAACTGTGACTGTCTAATCTTATTTAAAAGATCTGTACCCAAAAAAATCTTGTCTCTAATACTGTTTTAAATGTGTACATTTTTTTTCTTCTTGATGTTCATTTTTATGCTTTAATATATAGCATGCCATTTCGTAAAATATAGAAAGCTTGGAAACTGCTTTGTAATGGTAAAAAGAACTTGATGTTTATTTTCAAACTTCTACAAATTTCTACTATAAATATGAGAAAGTTTTAGGTAGAGTTGCAAAAGATCTTTCTTATTATAAATTATATACAGTAGTTTTTTTTTTTTTTTTTGGTAGAAACATGGGCAAAAATAAAAGCACAGTAGTCAGAAGTCTGATTTGAAAGTGTCCTGAACCCACCAGGAAAGAGACAACTTTCTCCCTTAGAGAGCCTCTAAAGGAAGCGTTAACTTGGTTACTTTATAGCTGGGAAGCACACTGGCATTTGTTTTGCCTTTTTATTTGAATCAGCAGTTTGCTTTTTGCTATCTGAAATATACAGAATTCAAAGAGGTTGTAGGGAGGGAGAGAAGAGAGAAGCTATCTGTGTTTCTGAATCTATGAAATCATTCCCGGTGCCATTTTTAAGTCATACACCTCAGAGCAAGGAGACTTTTTTTAATATTACTCTCTTTTGTCAAAGTTTTATTTTATTCAGTACATCCCTGCCACCTTTTGCATGAATCTCCTTTTTACCCCCTTCCTCCCCTTCCCCTTTTAAAAACATTATTTCTTTTTTGTTTTTAGTATGAGTTTGGTTTTTTTTTTTTTTATTTATTTTT
>JAJIBD010016894.1:0-10000 GCA_021461705.1 Cryptotis parvus
CCAACACATACAACTTTTCAGTTTCAAATATCTATATTTTGCTGAGATCTTTTAAATACCCTTTGGGAACTGGCACCTCATGGTGACAGTGATGTTATTCCTGCCTCTGTTCAATGGTCACAGCCCCTCCACCTTGATTCACTCCTCAAGAAACAGCTCAAAAATTGAAGCATCGGGGTGCAGCAGCAGTACAATGGATACGGGTGCTTGTCTTGCATGTGGGCAACCTGGGTTTCATCCCAGGCATCCCATATGATTCCCTGAGCACCACCAGAAGTAATTCCTGGGTGCAGAGCCAGGAGTAACCCCTGAGCTCGCCGGTGTGACACAAAAAGAAAAATGAAATTTTTTTGAAGGATCCATAATTCAGTCTTCTGCAGGGTGGGAGCTATCCAGGATGAACTTTAGAACTGGTTTCTGTTTGTTTGTTTGTTTGTTTGTTTGTTTGTTTGTTTGTTTGTTTTGCTTTTCGGGTCCCAGCCTGCAATGCTCAGGGGTTCCTCCTGGCTCTGCATTCAAAATTACTCCTGGCAGTGTTTGGGGGACCATATGGGGTGCCCGGAATCAAACCCAGGTCAGCTGCATGTAAGGCAAACGCCTCTCCCCGCTGTTCTATGACTCTGGATGTTATCTCCTTTTTGTCACAAGTTGTCCTGAGAGCACCAAGGTGGCAGCAGAGACAGAAAGGCCTGGGATAATAGCCCGTGCAAAAAAGAAAAGAAAGGGAAGTAGATCTCTTTCATGCATGCATAAAAGTTCACAGTGGATTAAAGATTTTGAGAATAGACCAGAATCCATCAAATCCATTAAAGAAAACAGAGCTCTCCGAGGCTACAAACCTCAGACGTGTCCTCAGTGATTAAACTCTACTGGCAAAGATATGAAAACGAACAACAAAAAACAAAAAAAAAAAAAAAACAGTGGGACTATATCAAACTGAAAAGGTTCTGTGTGGCCAAAGAAACTCAGACTGGGGGCCAGAGCGATAGTATAGCTGAGGGGTGTTTGCCTTGCATGCTGCCTACCCAGGTTTGATCCCCAGCATCCTGTATGGTCCCCCAAGCACCACCAGGAGTAATTTCTGAGGGCAGAGTCAGGAGTGACCCCTGAGCATTTCTGAATGTGACCCAAAAACCCAAAAAGAAAAATAAAACCCTCAGGCCAAAAATAAAGGCGGGGGATGTGGGAAGGGGTGGGGGGGCACAGTGGTTATGGCATTTGTCTTGCATGCGGCCAACCCAACCCAAGTTCAATTCAGCATCCCATATGACCCCAAAAAGTAAGAAGTAGAAAATAAAGACGGGGCCAGTGACTAGAGAGATAGTACAGAGATGAAGGTGCTTGCCTTGCACAAGATTGACTTCCCGCTCACTCTCCAACATGCATATGGTCCCTTGAGAACCACAAGTAGTCATCCCTGAGCACAAGGTAGGAATAACCCCCAAGCAAGCCAGCTATGCCCCCAAGTATAATTGTCGGGAACGCCACCGGGGTCCCCAACAGTGTCAGGACTGAAGTTCTCTTCTACCTCCGAGGACGCCGGGAGAACAGATGAAAACTCACAAGTCGGTGCAGTTCCAAAAAAGGCTTTTAATAGTACAAAAGCTCTTCAACAGCATTCCAATACAATGAACAAACTTTAGCTCTGGTCTGAACTTAGACCACACAAATAAGCCTAAGTCTCCCACCAAAGAGAGAGAGGATCTCACCCAGGCTGAGTCCTACCCAGAAGAAGGAGCAAAAGACCAAAGAGCAAAAGGCAAAAACCAAAAGCCAAAAGCCGCAGGAGCTAAAAGCCGAAAGCTAAAAGGCCCAAAGTCGAAGGGGGCCTCAAGTCAGTCCCCTTATATACACCAAAGTATTCCAGGGAGGGTCGTGTCAACAAAGAACTCTAAACAGAGTGTAGTACCACACCCTATTGCAGGTATAAACAAAGGTTATGCCAAGGACTAATCCAGAGATTATCTCTTATGTAAAACACTGGAGAGAGAGAGCTGATAGAAAGTAATACATCTTAATTTCATGAGCTTCATGTAATCTAGATGGTACCCACAAGGTCCTTCTTATTATTATCTGCACCAGGGTGATGCTGAGTATCATGTTCTCGTGTACTGAAAGGGTCACACTCGCGCTTGTTTAGAGCAAACTAGTATGATCCTTCCTATAGTCTTCCTATAGTCTCAACATAGCCAGGATGGTAGTCTCCTGGTAAATTCTAACTGTCCCACGTTGGGTGCAGTGGGTATAAAGAGGAGCTGTGCCCAATCTAGAAAACATAGAAGTCTTAGTAGATGTATAAGTCAGAAGTTATTCGATCAAGGTGACTTCTGTAACTGCCACACCCTCCAGCAGTGTTTACATAGAAGAGAGGTCTCATTAGAATGAACCTTGGCTTAGATAGATTAAGCTGGGAGTGGGCAAAACAACAAAGCTCCCAGGTTAGCTAAACCTGTCCTCCAACAATAATAATATAAAACAAAAGGACACCCTACTAAATGGCAAAAATACTTGCAGACCAAGGCACTCACCAAGCTCTAAAATTTTTTAAAAAATCACAAAACAATCATAGTCGGTGATTTTAATGCCAAGATAGGACCAAGAAGATTGGCTGAAGAACTCCACATTGGGACCCATGGCCTAGAATGGAATGAACAGGGTGAGAGACTCTCTGAGTTCATCATGTCCACCAAGACCATTCATGGGAACTCACAGTTCCAGAAGGCTGAAGCGAAACGTTGGACATGGGAATCTCCTGGCGGACAGTTCCACAATGAAATTGACCACATCATCTTCAATCGACGGTTTTGTCTGACGGATGTTGCTGTAGTCCCCAAATTCCAAACAGGATCGAACCACCGTCTTCTTTGTGCAAAAATTCTACTTCCCACAACAGGGAGAAAAGGCTGCAAAGTTTAAGAAGAGAACTCCCAGAACAACCACCAACTGGGAACTCTTTGGCACCATTGCAGCAACATGGGAAGATACCATCATTAACGACATCGATGAAGAATACAACCTACTGGTTCAGCACCTCCATGATTGTGCGAAGAATGCCGAGAGAGAGAAAGACACAAAAGGACGCTTGTCTTCAGAAACTCTCGAGCTCATTCACCAATGTGGAAAGGCGCGAGCCTCAGGAGACCAAATGCTAACGTCCAAGCTTCGCTAAACGGTGCAGAGAAGCGATAAAAGAAGACCTCAAAGACAGAAGAGCAGAAATACTGGAAGATGCAGCAGAAGCCGGGAAAAGCATTCGCACTGTCTGCCTCTCCTTTGCCAACTACAAGACCAAGATGACTGCCCTCCGACTTCCTGATGGATCTATCACATCTTCCAGAAAGGCAATGGAGAAGATTATCCAGGACTTCTACTCAAATCTCTTTGATAGCCATATCCACCTGCCCACATACCAAATTCCACAGGATGGATATGTCATTTCCAACATTCTCCCTTCTGAAATCCGACATGCCATCTCGTGGGTAAAGAAGGGAACAGCACCAGGCCCAGACAAAGTCAGACCCGAACACCTGAAGAATCTGCCATCAGTACTCATCAATACACTAGCTCGGCTCTTCACACGCTACCTATCCGAATGCAAGGTGACCTCCCAATGGAAAACCAGCAGGACAGTTCTACTGCTCAAGAAGGGAGACATTCATGACATCGGGCAACTATCGCCCCTATCTGCCTGTTGTCCGTCATCTACAAGCTGTTCACCACGAGTCCGTCCTGAATAGGATTAGCAGAACACTAGATGAAGGACAACTATGCGAGCAAGCAGGCTTCTGGAAAGGATTCAGCACAATCGACCATATCCACACAGTAACCAAGCTCACTGAGGTTTGTAGAGAGTACAAGATGCCGCTCTGTCTCACGCTCATTGATTTACAGAAAGCCTTTGATTCTGAAGAGACTGAAGCAGTCATTGAAGCCCCTAGCCCAACAGGGTGTTCAAACCCAATACATCAAGATCGTTCGTGAGCTGTATTACGGATTCGCCACCAGGATCTCACCATTCTACAAAGAAGTGATCATTAATGTCAAAAGAGGGGTTTGACAGGGTGATACCATTTCACCAAAACTCTTCAGCGCCACCCTCGAAAACATCATGCAACAATTAGAATGGGAAGGAATGGGAGTGAAGATAGATGGTCATCAACTACACCACCTCCACTCCGCTGATGACATCATTCTAATAACACCAAACATTAGCCAAGCGGGCGCAAATGCTGGCTGACTTCGACCGAGAATGTGGAAAGATAGGCCTACAGCTGAATCTAAAGAAAACTATGTTCATGAAAAATGAACTAGTTCCAAAGGCCCCATTCACTTTCATTGGAGCAAACATCTCTGAATGCAACAGTTATGTGTACTTAGGTCGAGAAATCAACGTGATGAAGGACCTAAAACCTGAGCTGCGCAGGAGGAAGAGAGGCGGCATGGAATGCCTTCAAAGGCATCAAAGAAATAGCTAAAAGGACAAAGAACCTCCGGCTCCGGGCACATCTCTTTGACTCCACTATTCTCCCTGCATTAACATACACCTCAGAGACCTGGGCCCTATGAAAGCAGGGGATGAGAATGATATTCGGGTCTCCCAGAGAGGAATTGAAAGAGCTATGCTTGGAATATCACGCCTCACTCAAGTAAGAGAAGGAATCCGGAGTTCCAACCTCTGTCGCTATTCCAGAATCAGGGATACTGTCTCGTTTGCCAAGGCATCGAAAATCAGAGGGCTGGACATGTAATGCGATTTGGAGACAACTGCTGGACTAGAGCCATTACCGACTGGATCCCACGGGATGTCAAAAGATCACGTGGCCACCCACCTACAAGATGGTCAGACTTCCTTGTCAAGACCCTGAAGGAACAATTTGAGGCTCTTCATATTCCTGAATCAACCAGATGCCATTGGGCTACATTGGCACGTGATAGGGTCCAATGGAAATGTTACTGGCGCCCACTCGAGCAAATTGATGAATAACGGGATTCAAGTGATCAAGTGATCACAAAACAATAACCCAGTAAACATGAGGGAGAGGAGAGGCCATAGCAATAGTACAGCAGGTAGAGCGTTTGCCTTGCATGTAGCCAACCAGAGTTCAGTCCCTGGCTTCTCATATGATTCCCCAAGCACTGTCAGCAGTGATTCCTTAGCACACAGCCAGGAATAAATCCTGAGCATCAACAGGAGTCATCCACAAAAAAAAAAAAATGAAATTAAAATGAGCAAATTTTTTTTTAATTTTTTAATTTTTACAATTACAAAGATATACAATTAAAAAGTTCATATTTGGGTTTTGGTCATACAGTGTAGCAGCACCCATCCCGCCACCAGTGCCCATCTCCCACCACCAACATCCCCGGTTCCCTCCCCCTCCCCCTCCATGGCAGGTTCTTTATTTCTTTCCATTTCTCTATCTTTCTCTTTTCCTTCCTCTCCAGACTATGGATTACAGAACATACATTAAAGGGTTGTCATGTGTATCCTTTTGCCTCTATTTAATGCTCAGTTCTAGGTTGGCATTAGTACCCTCACAATTGTTAGCACACTGTTCCATTTTCTGTCTTACCTAGCCTCTGACTCCCACACGTTTGTGATAATTTCCACATTTGACAGGACCTCCTGATGTATGTTTCACTTGACCTTGGATATTGGTATCATAATATGTACCTATATATTTATGTTATGCAGATAAATGCAGTCATTCTGTAACTGTCTCTCTCCTTCTGGCTAATTTCTAAAATGAGCAAATTTTTTTAAATGGGAAGGGGAAGTGAATGGACAGTTCCCTGAAGAGGACATATGGATAGCCATTACACACAGGAAAAAATATCCATTGTCACTTATTATTATTAAGAAAATCCAGGGAAAAAAAATTAAAAAAAGAAAAAGAAAAAAAATGAAATCCAGGGACTGGAGCAATAATACAATGAGGGAGGGTGTTTGCCTTGCTGTTCCATCCTTGGCATCTGATATGATTCCCCGAGCACTGACCAGCAGTAATTCCTGAATGCAGAGCCAGAAGTAACCCCTGAGCATTGCTGGGTGTGACCCAAAAAGAAAAAAAGTCTTCCCATGTGGAGCTAGAGCTATGATATAGTGGATAGAGCATTTGCCTAGGATGCAGCCAACCTGGGCTCAATCCTCAGCATCCCCTATGGTCCCTCAAGCACCACCACGAGTAATTCCTGAGTGCAGAGCCACACATGGCACAAAAACAAAACAAAAAACTTTTCTATGTTAAAATAGAGACAGGCTATATTTAAAATAAGCAATTTAGCAACATATCGCAGCATTTAAAATGCTGGTTAGGGGTGCAGCAATAGTACAGAAGGTAGGGCATTTGCAGGGGGTTCAGTCTCTGGCATCTCATATGGTCCCCAGAACACCACTAGGAGTAAATAATTTCTGAATGCAGAGTCAAGAGTAACCCTGAGCATAGCCGGGTGTCATCCAACAAGCAAAATAAATATATATAAATAATAAATAAAATTCTGGTTAATCTGCAGAAGTGGGAAGCAAAATGACAAGGCCTTCAAGCTGATCCGTTATTCCCGCAGAACAGCTTCCTGAGATGGCAGCAGCAGGGCATCTTCCCGCAAGGGCGGCGGGAGCACAGGTGAGCCTCACTGGCAGCATTCCGTCATCCATGACAGGAAGAGACTTTCAAACCCAGTGAATTATCTGGGACTGATGCCACATTCACATAAAGATGAGATCAGGTAACTGGTTTAGAAACATCTCATTATCAAAAAAAAAAAAATAAAAAAAAAATATATATATATATATATATATATATATATATATATATATGGCTTCCTCCTACTACTACAGTGTAATAGCTCTCATTCCTATGCAGAAGCTGCTCAGCTGCATCTCTGAAGAACAGCAAAGCCAAGAGAGGCAGGACTTGGGAACATTCTGAGTCTGTTTCTCCAGAACAGCAAACATAAGGAATCCATTGTGCCAGACTAGAGTCAGCGCAGTGTTTTAGCCATCCTTATCTCAGGTTAGAAGATTCAATGGCTTGAATAAATTTCATGTTTTTCGTGACCAAGTAGAACAAAAAACAAAACTAGTTCATTCCTATTTCCCGTCCCACATAAAATATACCCAGAAATGACAGTGATGTGTCTTGTGAGTTCATGGATGAAGCTTCCAACATGTGAATCCAAAGAGCATGCTGGAACAAGATGGATGGAAAGTGTGCGGATTCAGTGAAATACAGTCAGAAAATGAAAAATGAGGGGTCTGAGATGAATAAACCAAGATAGTAAATTTTCCCATGTATGTGTATTACTTGATGGTTTCATGATTGCCTTGGTAAAAGTAAAGAAATAGCTTTATTTCTGGGGCCCAAGAGATAGTACAGCCGGTAGGGTATTTGCCTTGCTCACAGTCAACCCAGGTTGGATCCCCAACACCCAATATGGTCCCCCCTCTCTCCCCTCACCCACCAGGAGTGACCCCTGAACACAGAGCCAGGAGTAAGCCTTGAGTACTTCTTTGAGAGAAGAAGAAAGAAAAATGGTAATTTCAGAGCCAGAGAAATAGTACAGTGGGTAGGGTGTTTGCCTTGTAAGTGGCTGACATGGGTTTGATCTTCAGCATCCCATGTGGTCCCTGGAGACCACCAGGAGTGATTCCTGAGTTCAGAGACCAAAGCAACCCCCTGAGCACCTCTAGATGTGACCCAAAAAAAAGAGAAAGAAAGATGGTTTCACTCAGACATGGAATATAAATTCCAAAGCAAAGGAACTAGTACAATAAAACTTGGGGCCGGAGCGATAGCCCAGCAGGTAGGGCATTTGCCTTGCACGCGGCTGGCCCATGCTGGCCAGGGTTCGATCCCCGGCATCCCATATGGTTCCCGAGCACCGCCAGGAGTAATTCCTGAGTGCAGAGCCAGGAGTAACCCCTGAGCATCGCCAGGTGTGACCCAAAAAAGCAAAAAAAAAAAAAAAAAAACTAATGCTGCTGCTCTATAAAAAGGGAAAAGCAGAAGGAGGTTTAAGAGGTTGAAGGGTCATTTTGATAGTGAGCTGCCATTAGAACTTGTTATTGCTACTGTTGTGGGGTCATGCCCAGCAGAGTTAAGGGGCCACGAATGGAAGCCAGGTTTTGCACATGCGAGGTATGTGCTCTACCAGATCTCCATTCTGACACTTAAACTCTTGGGTTGAGTAGGTGAGGCTTACACTTATCAGGAGGGATGCCTATTCCCCATTTTACAAAATTGTAAACCAACCACACATCTAAATAAGTGAATAAAATTAATATTTCTTTAAAATAGTGCATGCTGGCAAAAATGTGATGCTGAGCAACTTGGCTATTTTTTTTTCTCCCTGATTTAACTGAGACCTGTAATGTTATTTGATGCCATTTTCTGTGTTTAATTAATTTAACATTCCAGATTTTTAATTTGCATTTAATTTAACATTTCAGGTTTTTAATTTACCAGATATTGTTTATCAAATATTCATTTCAGAGACTTTCACCGTATATACAGCACATACCCCCTCTTTAATTAGTGCGTGGTAAATTAATTCTTCTATCCTTGCTCCTTCATCAGATATTGGATTAAGGAAGTTGCACTGTTTCAACACAGCACATAAACTCATTTATTAAACCAAGATGGTAAAGTTTACCATGTATGTGCATTACTAGTCTGCTTTTATGCTTAACCTGATAAGAACTATTGTGGTTAAAACCAGAACTCTATTATTATTTAAAACAGCTACATGTTAAACAATGGAAGTGTTAAATTTTATAATTATTCAATTATTGAATCCGATTCTGTTTTTTTCTTACTCCTAGAACTGTTACTGTCGCCTCCCTCCCTTGCCATTTTTCTTTATCTCCCTTCCTATCGCCTTCTTCCTCCCTAGAGTATTTGTTAAAATGAGATTACACTTGTCAAAGCTTCCGATTAACTTTTCTGTAACTCAGCCAATACTAAGATACAAACTCATCTTCTCAAGTTTTATATCTTACTTCCCTCCTGCCTCCTCCTCACATCCCTGATAATAATAACCAGTTTCCAAAATGATCTTATATTTAAATTTTGTCAGTAGCACCATTGTGGGGGGGAGAGAGGTTATATCACTCCCCATTGAAAGTCATTTGAGAACATATTTTATTCAATTGTGTATTCCAAATGGGGTCTAGAATAGTGGCTTGCACAAAGTGTTTGTTGGGATGGATGAATGGATAGATGCATAAGTACATAGGTGGCCACCTTGGTGTGTGTGTAGGTGTATGAACAGATGCGTGGATTGATGGATGGATGATGGATAAGTAGGTGCGCAGATGGATGAGTGTGTATGTGCATGTGTTATATATGAATGGATGAGTGGGTTGGTGGGTGGATAGATGGATGAATGAGTGGATTGATGGATGGATGGGTGGGTGGATAGATGGATGGATGGATGGATGGATGGATGGATGGATGGATGGATGGATGGATGGATGGATGGATGGATGGATGGGTGGGTGGGTGGGTGGGTGGGTGGGTGGGTGGATGGATGGATGGATGGATGGATGGATGGATGGATGGATGGATGGATGGATGGATGGATGGATGGATGGGTGGGTGGGTGGGTGGGTGGGTGGGTGGGTGGGTGGTGGGTGGGTGGATGGATGGATGGATGGATGGATGGATGGATGGATGGGTGGGTGGGTGGGTGGGTGGGTGGGTGGGTGGGTGGGTGGGTGGGTGGTGGGTGGATGGATGGATGGATGGATGGATGGATGGATGGATGGATGGATGGATGGATGGATGGATGGTGGGTGGGTGGGTGGGTGGGTGGGTGGGTGGGTGGGTGGATGGATGGATGGATGGATGGATGGATGGATGGATGGATGGATGGATGGATGGATGGATGGATGGATGGATGGATGGATGGATGGATGGATGGATGGATGGATGGATGGATGGATGGGTGGATGGGTGGGTGGGTGGGTGGGTGGGTGGATGGTGGGTGGGTAGGTGGGTGG